>JALPQD010000732.1:358015-618015 GCA_023101885.1 Typhlomys cinereus
CATCTTTTTTTTTCCCCTCTCCATTCCCCTCTCCATCCCCCCTCTCATCCCCTATCTATCCCCTCTCCAATCCCCCTCAATCCCTCTCCATCCCCCCCTCCATCCCCCCTCCTCCCATCCCCCCTTCCATTCCCCCTCTCCATCCCCCTCTCCATCCCCCTCTCCATCCCCTCTCCATCCCCTCTCCATCCCCTCTCCCATCCCCCCTCTCCATCCCCCCTCTCCATCCCCCTCCATCCCAACCTCTCCATACCACCTCTCCATCCCCTCCATCCCCTCTCCATCCCCTCTCCATCCCCCCTCTCCATCCCCCTCTCCCATCCTCCTTCTCCCATCCCCTCTCCATCCCCCCCTCCATCCCCTCTCCCTCCCCTCTCCATCCCCCCTCTCCCTCCCCCCTCTCCATCCCCTCTCCATCCCCCCCCTCCATCCCCCCTCTCCATCCTCCCTCTCCATCCCCCCTCTCCATCCCCTCTCCATCCCCCCTCTCCATCCCCTTCCATCCCCCCCTCCATCCGCCCTCTCCATCCTCCCTCTACATCCTCCCTCTCCATCCCCTCTCCATCCCTCCTCTCCATCCCCCTCAATCCCCCTCTGTAACAATCGCTGTTAATTACTGCTGTGAGAGAGCATCATCCAAAGTCAAACAATTTAAGGGAGAATTATTTAATTTACAGTTGGGGGGGGACAGACTTTCACAGCGGCTGTGGCATGGCTGGCTGTGAAGCTGGAGACAGGCTGCGTCGCACCATCAGAGAGGCCGGTGAGAAGGAAGATTCCTGGAGTCTCTCCTCTTCTCGGTCTTCTGTGGCTCCTTTTATCTGGTCCCCTGCAGGGAGGTTCCAGTGAGATCTGGGGAGGTTCCGATTGGATCCAGAGCTGGTCATTGCATTACCCAGATAATCCCTTCAGGTGGTCTCAGCTGATCTTGCCAGGTGTGGTCTCAGCTGCTCTTAGTTAATGCCAACTGTGTCAAGTTGACACCCAGGATTAACTATCACACCCTCTCTCTATCCCTGTCTCCATTCCCCTCTTTATCACTCTCTGTCCACCTCTCTCTATCTCTGACTCCCTCCATCCCCCTCTCTCTACCTCTCTTTGTCTTTCTCTCCATTCACCTCTCCACCTCTCTCTCTCTCCATCCCCCTCTCTCCACTTCTCTCTCTCTCCATCCCTCTCTCCATCCCCTCTCTCCACCTCTATCTCTCTCTCCATCCTCCTCTCCATCCACCTCTCTCTCCATCCCTCTCTCCACCTCTCTCTCTCTCTCTATCTCTCTCTCCATCCTCCTCTCCATCCACCTCTCTCTCTCTCCATCCTCCTCTCCATCGCCCCAGCAGGGTGGCACTAAGGGCTTGTTCACGCTCTCTTTTTAGAAAAATAATATTCCCAGTGTTCTAGTTTCCCCGTGAGTGCGAGTGGAGATAGGAAGGGGCCTCGGGTGGGCGTGGCCTTCACTCCACAGACAATCTCCCACAATGCCTCCCACGCCCCAGACTTTACTGCGGTGCAAGGACTACCCTGCTTAAAATAAGCAGGTGGGCCGGTGAGATAGCGCGGATGGTTTTCATCTTTTGGTTCAGGGACATAAATACTTACCGATGTCCTTCTGCTCGAGCCGAGTCACAGGGCGGCAGGTAGACGTCTCGTCCCCTACCCGCCAGGGGACGCGGCTGGGAGATTTGCACAGCTGGACCGTGAGAGACTTCCCGGGAGGCAGCGTCTGCTAGGGGCCTCCAGGGTGTCGGCAGCGGCTTGGGGGTACAAGACCCACCTGCTGGCAAGAGGGGCGGAGGAGAGACGCACCGGAAAGGGACGGCAGGGCCGACTGTGCTCCCAGAGCGAGGCACTGGCTGGGCTTAAGGGTCTGTGGAGCTGGGTTTGGACACGACACAGCAGCGCTACGTTCTTGCAGGGTCTTGTGTGGAGGGGGAGTGGTTCTGCCTTTTGGGGGGGCGGTGGTAGGGGATCTGGAACAGGAGTGACTTCGTCGCTTAGCCCTAGTGTGTGCTCATGAAGTATCTGATCAAGGGGCAGTTCCTGAGATTTGGAAGTGGCTAGTCAGGAGCGGAGTCAGAGCAGAGAGAGAGAGAGAGAGAGAGAGAGAGAGAGAGTTGTGGCAGCTTCAGTGGCAGCTGCCGTGGAAGCCCTCCACCCCCCCACCGTTCAAGACTGCCCTATGGAGGTGTTTGCCTCAGGGGACGGGAGGGAGGTGGGAGGTGAGGCCTTCGGCACAGCTGGGTTGAGGGAACACTCACTTGTTTCGTGTGAAAAGGCTTAAACATGTTTTCTTTGGACTCTTGGTCTTTTTTTTTTTCAAAAACATCAGATGTTAAAATGTAACCTACCCAGGGTGTGTGCATGAACCAAACATTCACTTGGTGAACCATTAAGTAAACGCCTGCCCATGCAGACCAGTGAGCGAGGAGCCCTTCCGTCCTCCCCGTAAGGAGCCCTTACGACGTCCCTCTTCGCTTCCCTTAGCCTTTCCCACCCAAGGCAGTGTACAAGTGTAGAAAGTCTGTAACGAGTCAGTTTCACCTATTGCTTCTTATTCTCAGTCTTCTCCGCACGTGGCTTGTGGTCCTCCCGGTGCGTTTGTGGGTTGGTGGCGGATGGGGTGAGGGGACAAGGAATGTGATGGTGGAAAGACCCAATGGGAGTGCTGGCGGCAAGACACCCATCGCCCACGGCGGCGGAGAGGTGGAGAGATTTGCTGAGTGACTTCCTCAGTGCGGCAAGGGTCAGCTGCCAAGCAGGCAGGACACACAGGGAGTGTGGGAGCTGGAGAAGGCAGGAAACATGAATAATTGAGATCTAGGTGACTAAAGGTGTCTGAGCATCGGTGCGGCGCCCAACTGGGGACACGTTGAGAGACGGTGGGTTTATTTCATGCCCCCTGACCCCGTGCTATCTCGGCTCAATTCCTTTGTAATTTGGATTTTAAAAAATATTTATGTATTTGAAAAAGAGGAAGAAGAAGGAAAGAGAGAGTCAGAAAGAGAGAGAAAGAACGAGTGAGAAAGAGAATACGCATGCTATGGTACGCAGGTAAGGGTCAGAGGATAACTTCTGGAAGTCCGTTCTCTCCTTCCACCATATGGGATTTGGGGGGAATCAAGCTCAGATCTCAGGTTTGCAAGCAGGAGCTGATCCACTAAGCCACGCCACCAGCCCCTGTAATTTGGATTTAAAACCACAAAGAGGCAGCTGTAAGATTACCTCGGATGGGGACTTTCAAGAGAGAATATGCAAGTTCAGTCCTTTCCTCTCTTGCAGCTCCACAGGCCCCTGCGACCCTCAGCTCGGCCCTCGGCCCTCTCTACGCTTGGCTTCTTCCTCTTCCTCCTGGTGCTTAAGAATGGCCGCGCAAAATCATTTCATTTTTCTTTTAGTGACAAAATGACATGCACTTGTTCAGGGGTAGAGCATGGTATTCTGAGGTGTGTGTGTATATGGTAATGTGCTGCGTTACCTCGTACGTTTATCTTTCTGGGGGGGGGGAGAACACTTAAACTGTGCTCACTGTGGACATGAGAGTTCACACCTGTGTGCCAGGACTTGGGAGACTAAGGCAAGGGGATTGGCTGTGAGTTCTAGGCCAGCCTGGGCTAAAAAGTGAGGCACCCCTTCCCCCATCTATAATAGACAAGTAAACAAAACCGACTCCCAGAAGTTCTCAAATTCACAATGCAGTGTGTTGAACTGGCTAGTCCCAGGTTTTGTCGCAAATCTCTCGGCCTTCGCAGAGACCGCGTGAAGGTCTGTCACATCCTCCTTTCCAGCTATGCGCGTTTCCGATGCCGACCAGGCTCCAGCTCGCTGTTTCCAGAGCACCTTGGCAGCTCGCTCGGGAGCGGGCCGGGCTGGCCCTGACTTCTTGGGCGGACCCAGGGGGGCCGGCTGAGCTCGCCCTAACGCCTCTGCTTTGTTCCGTCCTCAGACCCACCCCACGCAGACGGCCTTCCTGTCCAGCGTGGACCTGCACACGCACTGCTCCTACCAGATGATGCTGCCCGAGTCCATCGCCATCGTCTGCTCCCCCAAGTACAAGGAGTGAGTGCGCGGCGTTCACGCCTCGGTCACGAGAGCTTGTGTGAGGGGCGGGTTCACGCAGGCGCGATCGTGTGTGTGTGTGTGTGTGTGTGTGTGTGTGTGTGTGTGTGTGTGTAAGGAGTGAGCGCGCGGGTGTTCCAAGTCTCAGTCACAAGGATTTGCGTGTAAGTGGCGGGTTCATGCATGTTCGATTGTGTATGTACACACATGCCTGTGCACGTGTGTACATGTTCGTGTGTGTACACATGTGTGTACGTGTGTGTATCATGTGTGGCTACAAGGTGAACATCAAGTGTCTCCCTCAATAGTTCTCCACCTTTTCTTTTGCATGTGTATGTGCGTGTGGACTGCATGTGTGTGTAGAACGGGGCACTGGACGTGTGACCCTGTGGAGGCCCAAGCCAAGGGTCACTTGGGAATCATCCTGGGTTGCTCTTCCTCCTACTGCTTCCCTGTGGGGTTTCCGGGCTCCACCTGCCAGGACCAGGTACAGATCACCGCCATTTCCACCCATGTTTTTTTATGCAGGACCTGGGATCCCAACTCAGGTCCCCTGAGCCGTCTCTCCAGCCGCACCTTATTTCTTTCAAGCAGAGTTTCTCACTGAGCCCCGAGCTCACCTGGCTGCCGGCGAGTTCCACCCACCTGCGTGCAGCTCCCCGGCTTTGGATGCTGCACCGACAGCCACCCGGCCTCCTCATGGCGCTGGGGAGGCAAACTCAGATCCTCCGCTGCCAAGCAAGCTCCTTGCCAGTCAGCCAATCCCTCCCCGAGACCTTTTCTAATTAATATTTTACTTATGAGAAAGAGAGAGATAGAGAGACAGAGAGAGAGACAGAGAGTGGTACACCATGGTTCATAGGTGGAGGTCAGAGGACAACTTTCAGAAGTCACTTCTCCCCTCCCATCGTGTGGGTTCCCAGGACTTGAACTCAGGTCTCCAGGTTTGTGAGCAGGCGCCTTACCCGCTGAGCTATCTGGTAGCACACAGGTTGTCATTTTGGGCATGATTTTTTTTTTACCCAAGAATTTTTGTTCGATTCCTATTATGGTTTCTTGATAAATAATTCTTTACGATGCATTTACCAGAGAAGAGGGCCGTAAGTCAGTAGTATGTAAATTCTTTCTTAAAACTGTCTCTGTTCTGCATGCCTGGCGTGCGTGCGTGTGTGCGTGCGTGTGTGTGTGCGCGCACGCGTGGATAGAAATGGGGCAGACTGCGAAACCTTGGTGATGTGCTTCTTCTAGAAGTAAAGGTCCACGTGCCCTAACAGCTCTTCCAGTGGGACCAAGTGTTCGCACTCATGGCCAGTGGGAACAGTTCACATTCACACTATGACAAGAGTTAGGGCGAGGGGGACTTCCTTGCTCGAGTGTGAACCTGCCTCTTCTCATTTTAGAACTGGATTCTTTAAGTTAACGGGCCCAGGGCTGCAAGAGATCTCGCTGTGTCGACAGAAAGGCTTCCACCCCCACAGCAGAGACCCGCCTCTGTTCTGCGTACGTATCACGCTGTGTGACAGGGACGGTCGACTGGCCAGGCACGTGGTTCTTTCCGACCCCTAGAAGATCCACCTTGTCCCTCGTCTCTCCAGAGCGCTGTTGTAATCACGGCCACAGGAAGCAGGGTGGAGAAATAGGAGACATAGGTTTTGAATCTCAGCTCTGCCAAAATTAACGACCTGGATCTGCGAGACCCTGTGTCTCTCCTGGGTCATAACTGCAGCGTGGGATGATGTAATGCTTTACGGCTTTACAGGGAGGATTGTAGTGGGGACAGGACATTGTTTAGCATGTGTGGGGGCCCTGGTTCAACCCCTAGTGCCACTGATGGAAACAAAAGCAATGTGCAGGAAAAAAAAAAAACCTACTGTGTGGGCCAGTTTAGAAAATATTGGCATCAGCTGCTGAATGTGAGGAGAAACTTCTGACAGATGTATTGAATGAAAAGTTCACTGATCTGCCCTGAATATATGAATGTTTAAATACTGGGAAGTTGAAATAGAGATTGCGTCATTTAAAGAAAAAAAAAAGCCTGGTGTAGCAATGCACAGGTACCCAGTTATAAAGATTCCTTTTTAAAGATGGGGATAGTGGAACGTTCCAGAAATCCCAGCTTTCCAGAGGCTGTGGCAGGATTGGGAATTGAGGCCACCCTGGGTTACCTAGCAAGAACCTGTTTCAGATACATATGTAAATAAATAAGTCTTTGCATGTCAGAAGTGAGCAATTTCCAAGGACCTTGTTATCTGGGAACCCCCCCCAAGTGCAGTGAGTCTCCTGATTTTTTTAACTGAAGGTGTATTTTGCAAGCGGCTCTAGCAAGTGCGAGCATTGGACAGGTTAACAAAGATGCGGGAGGAGCAGAGCTTGGGGGACAGTCGCGTGGCATCATATTCTGTCATCCAGACTGGGGACCACCTCGAATGAGCATTTTAGGGCGAGAGGTTTGCACATTATGCTCAGTTAGTAGAGTGCTTGTCCAGCGTGCGAGCGGTAAGGGGCCTGTAATCGCCGTGTTGGGGATGTGGAGGAGAAGGGTTAGGAGTTCACAGTTATCCTCAGCCAACACCTAACCAATTTGAGGCCAGCCTGGGTTACATGAGACCCCGTCTAATAAGTAAGTAAATAAATAAGGTGTTTTTTTTTTTTTTTAAACGACTTTTAGGGATTTCCACGACTTCACCTTGCTTCCTTGTTTCTTTCCTTCTAGGACTGCAACCATGTCACCGTCAAGGACAGAATCGTGACCATCACAGACCTTCGATAAGAGTCTTGCCCGACTCCTGCTCCACAAGCAAATCGGTTGTCCATCCCCCCGTGAATTTCACCCTTTTCAGGCAGCATAGGAAGGGGTACAGTGGGGGGGGGGGTGAGAGAGAGGAGACTGACTTTTTTTTTCCTTTTCTGATTTGAAAACAAATCATTGTATTTTTTAAGACAAACCTGAAAGGGATATCTCACACTAAACAGCTACTCAACACACTAAACAGAACTCACGTGGAAAGAGGGAGGGAGATGACCTGGACCTTCTCGATGCAGCTGTGGACTTTCATCTTCTTATTTATCCGCCATCTTGCTCCGCATCTACCTTTGGACTAAACAGAGGCACCTATGCCACACCCAGAAAGCCATGTGACCCTGTGGGGTTCCCTTTGGCTTGGGGGGGCACTATTGCTGGAGCTGACTGTAAAGCGCAAACGTCACAGGGAAACTCCCAACCTCTGAAGGCTGGTTCTGTTGGGAACATGTTACCTAATACACAGGTGAAATCATTGTTTTCTCCTAGAATAAAACGACTAACGTGTGTCGTGAGTAATCTCTTTGATCGGGTGTCCTATAAACATGTTTAATGAAAGATCCCATTGGGGACTGGTGGGTGGCACTTGCAGCTCAGTCCTGCTGACCTGAGATCGATCCGAGGAGCCCACAGGGTGGAAGGAGGGAACCCACTCCTGAAAGTTATCTGTTCACCTCCACACACCCACCTACATATATGTCTTTAAAAAGAAGGAAGGTCTGACGGGGAGGAATGGAATTTGAGTGTTCCTAATATGGATGGTGTCTTCTGGTTTACTTTTTAATTAATCAAAGTTGTTTTTTTCCTCCTCTTTTGCTGCCTTCTCTCTTCTCACAGAGAGTCACCCCATCCACTTCCTCCCTAGGCCTCACAGCTTTCACCCCGGGACTCCTTTGGAGTCCAGGCTATATTCCGAGCAAATGGATCCGTTCCCAACCACCCACACTAACACATTCAGCGTATCAGCTCCTTCTGACGCAGGCAGTGCCTAAGAAGGTATATGAAGCAATAGCTGATACTAAACCTTTCTTTCAGTGAGCCAAGCCTGCTGTTTCCAGGCAGCCTGGAAATACTATAGCATTTGGGTAAGAAAAGTTTCAATATAGAGCTGAATATGTGACCTTGATCTCGTCATTCTCCTGCCGCCACCTCCCCAGTGCTGGGGTTACAAGCCTGGGTCGCCATGCCCAGCTTTTGCAGTGCTGGGGACCGAACCCAAGGCTTCGAGCACGCTAGCAAAACACCCTGCCCACTGAGCCACGTCTGCATCCCCGTGGACACGCCTCCCCATGCGGCAATGCTTTCTACCCGAAATGCAAATGGACACGGGTATTCAAAGCAGGTACGATTCTGAGATAACCGCCCTTCTTTTATCCTGCTACCCTGTTTTGAATTTTCTAAAGGTACTACATAGACCTATATTTACGTTTATAATTGCACAGAAAGGGGCCAGTGAGATGGCTCAGGGGGTAAAGCCACTTGCTGTACAAATCTGATGACCTAAGTTCTAGCCCCAGAATCCACACAAAGAGGGAAGTAGAGGACTGTCCTCTGACCACATGTGCACTGTGGTATGGATGTGCCTACACACACACACACACACACACACACACACACACACACACACACACGCAGAGTAAATAAAGTATCGAATTGTACCAAAAGGACAATACCTCCTCTATTCAGAAACCAAAACGCCTCTGTCATCTCAGTGTGGGAATCCAGCCAAGATTTTTTCCCCCAGATGACCTCAGCAAGGGGCCTTAGGAAAGCCCTTGTGTGGAGCCGCAGCACATGTCATATATGGAAACCTTCCCCGAGGCCGACCTCGCGGCTGGACCCTGGTCAACAGAAGCCTGCGAGAGCTGCCCGAGATCTCGGGACACCGCCAGGGCATGGGGAACCGAGGAAGAGCCGGCCGGGAGGGAGACGCCCGCCCCCACGGGTTGCAGGGATCCTGGCTGCGCAGGGATCGAGGCTCACGGACGGACACGATGAGTTCCCCGGGAGGGGCCGTTTGTCTCCTCCTCGCCCTCCTCGAGCAAAGAACTGGGGCTGTTTCCGGCTCTTTCTGGGTCCTGGAGGAGGACACAGGATGTTGCTTGGATTGCACACACTGGCAGGGTCACGGGTGGGTGACAGAAGTGGAAGCAGCTCCCACAGGAAAGGAAGGGAGGGTATTCTTAGCTCCTCCTCTGCCGCCCCCCTCGAGCTGCGCGGTTCCCTGCAGCTCTGAGCTTCCCTCGTCTGCTTTGACGGTGCTGCTGTGCGTGGAGGCTGTAACGGCCGCACTGGTGGAGGCTGAGATGGGAGGCTCAGCCTGGGCTGTCTAGAAGGACTTGGTCTCAAAAAAAAAAAAAAAAAAAAAAGTTAAGGGGGGCGGGGGCTGGAGAAATAGCTCAGGATTAAATTTTTGCCTCAAAAGCAAAAGGATCTGAGTTCAGATCCCCAGGTAAAAAAATTGTCAGGCGGAAGTGGGGGTAGCCCGGAATATGGACCTTGGAAAACCTCAGAGCAAAGCACTAAGGAGGTAGAACAATTGGGGATGATTCTCAAGGTCACCCTTGGGCCTTCATAGGCACACACACCCAAGTGCACCCTTATATAGCCACACGTCCTTATGACCACACCTACACACACACACAAATAGAGTTGAGGGTATCACACCAAAGGACGATTCCATTACAAGATGGTACCCACACCAGCTACAGCTATGGCCACGTCTCTACCTTGAGCAGCTCTTAGTACCCCACACGCCATGCTTGATCAAGACACAGCCAAAGCAGACCCAAGTCCTTTCCTCACACTGACCTCAGCAGAAAAAGAAATGCTTTTTGCAGTGTGTGTGTGTGTGTGTGTGTGTGTGAGACTGCCATGTCCAGTTGTGACCGTCTCAGGTGTCAGCTTGGCACAATCTAGAATCACCTGGTCTGTGGGTGTGCCCGTTGCTCTGGTTAATTGAGGCGGAAAGAAAAAAGAGAGAAGAAAAAAAATTGAGGTGGAAAGACCCCCTGTCTGCGGCAGAACATCCCTGAGCTCAATGCAAAGGGAAAGAGAGCAAGAAGGGGTGTATGTATTTCTCTCTCTCTGCCCTCGACTGTGGGTGTGATGTGATCAGTTCTCTCGAGCTCCTGCAGCTGTAATTGCCCCACCAGTGGACTATAAGCCGTGTGCCAAGAAGTCATTTCGCCCTTAAACTACTTTCATGGGAGAGCTTATCACAGCCACAGAAGAGAAACCAAGACACCAAGTGTCTTCTACCCCTTCCCCACACAGAAGACAATATGCATTGTGCCTTGTGCATGTCTGTTGCAGTTCGTCTGCATGGTTGCTGATAAATGACCATCAAATGGCTTAAGGAAACAAGGGTTTATTTTATTACGACTGTCTGGTTACAGTTCTCAGTCCAGCTTGACGGGAGAGCACACACCAACACCAGGGCCGAGGAACTGGCCACACCATCACTGCATAACTGCTGAGAGATGGACGATCCTTACTTGCCTGACCAGCATGTTTGGCCAAGTGCACACAAGGATGCCAACTTCCTCAACCAGCTCTCTGTATTTTATTCATCTGTTCAGAGCCTAGTCCCACCCGCCATGGGCTGGGCCTTCCCCATCAGCTAGACCATCTCCTGCAGGTTTGCTCTGGGCCTAACACAACCACTAATTCTCTACAAACGTGCCCAGAGCTCAAACCCTCAACAGCCAAGTTGACACCTGTGCTTAAGTATGACACTTGAGTGTGTGTCCCTGTGGAGGCCCGTGGGTGACTTTGGGAATCATCCTGCATTGCTCTACCTCCTTATTGCTTTGTTCTGGGGTTTCCCGGACTCCGTGTTCCAGGATAGGAAGTGCAAGCCACCGCCACGTCTACCTGACATTTTTACATGGGGTCTGGGGATCTGAACTCAGGTCCTTTTGGTTGGAAGGCAAAGGCTTTAACGCTGAGCTAGTTTAGGTGAACTTAATGAGTCCGTGGTGGATTCAGGCGACAGTATTTTAATTTCCGATGTCAGCGTGGCTCTGAAGGCCCGAGACGTGTGATTGAAACACTTGAGACTTCAGCTGGCCGCGGCCGAGGTCCCAGGAAGGAGAGGGACCCTGGGTTAGTTCCTATTCTTTCACTGCTGTTTGGACACAGCTGGCAACAGTGAACGCTGTCCCCAAGACTCACACGGTCCTCCAAGCTAGGCAGAGCGTTTCTTCACGTAAGTAGATTGTCCCAGTAGAGCAGTTCTGACAGCTATGGTTCAATAGCTAATTGTCTCAGTAAGTCCAGCAGCCAAGGGGAGCTGGGTACAGTGGTTCTCACACACACACACATACACACACACACACACACACACACACACACACACACACACGTCCTGGAGCTGAGTTGTTGGGTCGGGGTTTTGGTGCTGACTCATCTTTGGGCCAATCACTGGGTCAAGAGGGATGGAGTGCTCCGATTGGCCAGGCCTGGGTCATGCGCCCTCTAAGTCACATGAGCCCATTTGTCTCCAAAGAAAATCATCAGTGACATTGGTAGCAATAGAGGAAGTGGATGCGGGGCGTCGGGCCTCATGACCCAAGATGGGAGAGTTACAAAGACGTGAATGGGAACTCTGGGGGCCTGGGCCGCAGCTGCACAGTGGGGTGCCGACCTCCCCACCTCCAGACCGTGGTTCATTTCTTTCATTTCCTGAGTACCTACTATGTACAGGACACTGTTTGAGACATGGAAACCCCTCTCCGCCCTCTGACCTGCAGAAGCAGATGAAGTGCATAAAGGGGCCGGTCAGTAGCGAGGACGTAAAAGCGCCCCAGTGACCAGACGGTGGGAGTCGGCTTTCCCATCCGTGCTGAGGAAGATGGTGCGTGTTTTCATGTAGTTATTTAAATTTGCTTTTAATTCACTCAGCAAATATGTAGCACGTGCCTGCTCAGTGCTGAGTTCCACAGGACAAGAACATTGACGCAAGAGACCTGGCAGAAAGGATTTCAGATAGATTCCCAGATTGCAGAAATTGTGACGGAGAGAAATTCAGTCGAGCGCAAGGGGAAAGACATATAGACACCAAGTATTCAGCCAGGTAGATTCAGTAATGAAAAGCAAACAAACCCACAAACCAACGCATGTCTGCAATCACCTCCATTCACACTGTGGATTTGCCATGTGAGATATGACGTCATAATCTGTGTAATAAACCTGAACGTCATTGAGGTTTTTCCCATGCAAGTTGGTACCTTACAGAATGAGAATAACTCTACTGGGTGGGCACCGTAGCTTCTGGTGGCGACACCTGGTCATCCACTGGTCTGGCTTAAGGCAGGGATGCGTTTTGGTTCTCAAGGAAGCGCTAATAATGTGTGCCGTCTTCCTCCAAACAAACAACCGCCATCTTTGTCTGCGACCACCAAAATTACACCTGCTGGCTGTCTCCTGCAGAGACGGAAGTGAGGAGAGGTTGATGGACCCTCACGTAGGGCTCTGGCCTCACTATATATATGATTGAGTCCTAATGATACATGCTCTTGGGGGGGGTCTTGAGGTCTGGGAGGGGCCCCAGGTGTGTAAGGCTGAGGAAGGTTAACTGGGATTCCATTCAGACGGCCAATGCGAAGCCGTCAGCCACACTGGGTCCTCCTTGCTCCCGTAAGCCAGCCCATAAATTCATTGGTTGATCAAATCAGAGCTTGATATAATTGTCACTTTGGTCAGTAGTGGAACTCCTCTCTGGGTGGGAAGAGAGTTGTGTGTGTGGCATCTCCCCAGGGAAAACACAACAGATGTACTGTGTAGGAGTCTTTTTCTCTGATGGGCAAGTGGGCTTTCTACATAGGATCTCAACTCAGGCTGGTCTTGAACTCCTAATCTTCCTGTCTCTGTCTCCAAGGTTCTGGGATTACACCCATGCACTGCCACGCACCTTCACAGTGCACAGGTCCCACTGTGCCCAGCCGCGCTTCATTTCAGTTTAAAGCAATTACCTATATATTGGAATAAACTTGCCACCTTACAATTTATTTCCTGTTGTTCCATCTCTTTCTATCTCATTCTCTCCTTTCTTGTTTTTTTTTTGTGATTGTAGCTTTTTCTTTTTCATTTTTTAAAGAGAGAGAGAGAGAGAGAGAATGCATGCCATGATGCGTGGGTGGAAGTCAGAGGACAACTTGCAGAACTACGTTCTCTCCTTCCACTAGTAGGTTCCAGGGATCGAACTCAGGCTGCCAGGTTTGCACACAGTCCCCTTTACCCACTGAGCCATTTCACTGATCTAGAAATCTCTTCCAGAAATCACTCTTGAGGGCGAAAGAGATGACCTCACAGGTAAAGTGCTTGCCACACAAGCATCAGAACAGGGTTGGGATCCCAGAATTCACATGAATGCTGAGTGGCCATGTCAGCTCACCTCTAATTCTAGCCTCAAAAAGCAGAGACGGGGGCTCCCCAGAGCAAGCAATGGCTAGCTAAAGAGTCTAGCCATTATCAGTGAGCTCTGGGCTTGGGGAGAGACTCTGCCTCAAAATAACAAGGTGGAAGAACACTCAAGGAGACTTGCAATGTCAATCTTCGGCCTCTGTGGACCTGCACACATACGAACACGCACACACACATGCATTAAAAAACTATTCTTGATATCGTAACATTTGTTCTTGGCTCTTTTATATGTCCTATACAACAGCGACTTTTCTCGGTCCAAAGCCATGGAAGAATCTCAGGATGCCAAGCGCCTTTCCCCTGTCTACTTCTACGATGCTCCCCTGTCATTTGTAATCCTATGTATGCTTTAAGCCTGTCAGCATTAGATACAGGTGTCAACTTGGCAGCTGAAGACTGTGGCTCTAGGCACAGATGTGAAGAATTGGCAGTTCAGTTGATCCCTGAGCAAACCTGCAGGTGATTGGCTCATTGATAGGTGGGCGGGACTAGGCCCCTGAGCAGATGGGTAAGGTGGAGGAAGCCGGTAAGGAAGTTGGCATCCTTTGGTACACTTGGCCAGACATGCTGGCAAGTGAGGATCGTCCCTCTCTCGGCAGACCTGTGGGTTCGTTGTGGCCAGTTCCCTTAGCCCTTACTGTTGGTGTGCGTTCTCCTGCCAAGCTGGACAGGGCACTGTAACCCAGCAGTTGTAAACCAAAGTAAAACCCTTTGTCTCTTTGAACTCTTTGGTCATGAATTTATTGGCAACATGCAGAGGAGCTACAACAATGTCCATGCAAGATTAATCTTTTTTGGAGAGTTAATATTCATGGTCAGCTCATGCATACTGACCTCTTCTATCATCTCCACCTCTTCCTGCTTTCCCATACTCTTGCTGGGGTCGCCTTGTAACCCCTCGAGAATGCTCTCTACGTCAGCCAGGTTGGTGACAAACTATCTTGGTGTCTACATCTTTCAAAGGGTCTTTACTTAACCTTCCTCTTCAGGGCTGTTTTTACAGCTATGGAATTGTAAGTTACAGACATGTCACTTCACCGTAATGCTGGGCGTGCACTTCTAGTCCAGCTGCTTGGGCATCCGACGCCTGGGAGTTATTGTCTGAGCCTAGGAACTCTAGATCACCATAGACAAACATACACACCGGAAGAGAAATTAAAAGCTTGACCATAAGGAAGAAATTTTGGGGGCATAAAGGCACGTGCTTGGTTATTAATATAGCAATGTTTGCATTAACACACATGTCTGCTTATTAATGTAGTAATGTTTGCTTGAGTAAAAAATGGAAATGGCTCATAATAGGATATTATTTAAATTAGGTGTGGCGTATCTTTGCAGCAGAACACTACAGTTTAAAAACGTATATGAACTGATTTGGAGGATATTTCAGAGTATTAAGACAAAATTGAGTGGGGTAAGACTGTAGCCCAGTTGGAGAGAGCTTGCCCGGTGTGCCAGGGTGATACAGGTGTCACCTTGGTGGTTGAAGCCTGAGCTCCGGGCACGTGTGAAGAATAGTAATGAAGGCAAGCCCTGAGCAGTCCTGCAGGAGACTGTGCGGGTGATGCGGGAAGACCCAGCCCGCGGTGGGTGGGGCCATTTCCTAGGAAGGAGGACGAGGCGAGGAAGCTGACTCGGTACTTCGGCACATTTGGGCGGCCTAGCAAGTGGGGTTTGCTCCTCTCTCAGCAGCCTTCTGGCTATGCTGTGACCCGTCCCCTCCGTTCCTGCCGGGGGTCCGCGCTCTCCTCCCAAGCTGGAGTATGAACTGTCACTAGAACTTCAGGCCAGAATGGAACCCCTTGTTCCCCCGAGCTCTTGAGTCATGAATTTGTTGGCAATATGCAGAGTAACCGCAACACTTAGTACCTGTGGAGTCCTGGGTTTGAACTTCAGCTATACAGAACCAAGTAGCGTGGTGTATTCATAGAGCCCCAACGTTTGGAAAGTAGAAGCAGGAGTATCAGGGTATAAGGTCATCCTTGCCTATATAGCAAGTTTGAAGCCAACCTGGGCTATATGGGACCCTGTCAAAAAGGGGGGGGGCAGGGAGATGTCCCAGAGGGTGTCATAGCTCCGTACAGGTGTCAACTTGATGGTTGAGGGTTTGAGCTCTGGGCACATTTGTAGAGAATTAAATCCAGAGCAAACCTGCAGGAGATTGTCTAGCTGACGGGGAAGGCCCAGCCCATGGTGGGTGGGATTAGACTCTGGACAGGTGAATAAAATACAGAGAGCTGGTTGAGGAAGTCGGCAGCCTTGTGTACACTTGCTTCGTTCTGGGATTTCCCAGGCTCTGCCCAGCAGGGCCCAGAGTATAGGCAACCCCCGTTTCTGCCTGGTGTTTTAAAATTGGACATGGGATCTGAACTTCTGCTTAGCCATCTCTCCACTCCTAGAAGTTTCTTTAAAGGAATACACATCCCAATGTTAAAAGTGGCCATAGCCAGCTTGGGTCTGTGAGAACATATAGGAGACATTTGCTTTCTCACATATATATTTTTGCTCCTTTTGAGTTTTTTTTTTTTTCGCATTGAATTTTTGAAAGCAGAAACAAGAAAGACGGGAGGGAGGGAAGGAAGGAGGAGAAGGAAAGGAAGAAGGGAAGGAAGAAGGAGAGAGGGAAGGAAGAAGGAGGGAGGGAAGGAAGAAGGAGGGAGGGAAGGAAGAAGGAGGGAGGGAAGGAGAGAAGGAGGGAGGGAAGGAGAGAAGGAGAAGAGGAGGGAGGAAGGAAGAAGGAGGGAGGGAAGGGAGAAGGAGGGAGGGAAGGAGAGAAGGGAGGGAAGGAGAGAAGGAGGGAGGGAAGGAAGAAGGAGGGAGGGAAGGAAGAAGGAGGGAGGGAAGGAGAGGAGGAGGGAGGGAAGGAAGAAGGAGGGAAAGAGGTTTGGTAATGGTAAGCCTTTCTTATTAAAAAGCCAAACAAGCCGGGACCTGGGCTGCCTCCTTCCAGCAGATCACATCCGCTTAGCCGTGAATCTCAGGAGGATGAGGCGCCCGTCTGGACCTGGGCACAGGGCCACTCGACTATCGGGGAGCGGAAGCGCCCCTGGCTCCACAATGGGAAATGGCGCCCCTGCAGCTGCCCCATCAGTTCACACAAGACTGACGCCCCGTCCCTGCGCCGTCCCCACCCTGTCAGGAGGAAGCCCGTGTCCCCGCCCTTGGGGCCCCGTGACACGCTGTACTGGGCCGGGGGTCCGCTTGCCTCCCACCCTCCAGCTTTCCTGTAACAGGTTCCAGAAGCGCAGCCCTGAACCCTCCAGGCTGCCCTGGGAAAGGGCCTCGCCCAGCGCTTGGAAGGCTCCGGAAAGTTACCCACAGGGCATGGAATTTAAAGTCACCAAGTTCTCAGACCAGTGGGCAAAGGGTGAGTGAGGGTACCCACTGATGGCCAGTGCCCCTTCCACACGGGGGGGGGGGACAACCACCGCCCATCGTGCCGTGCCTTCCTGAAGCTTCCTTGTGAGTCGAGGACACTTCATCCGCACCTTACAGCTACCTGGGAAGCTGGACGTGCGGGAGGCTCCACGACGCCTTAGAGCTTCCTGTCCCTGACCGTGCTCCGTGTTCTTCCATGTGCCGCTGGGTCTCTCGGACTGGCCGGCTGAGATCAAGGCTCATTAAGTACAGGTGGTGGGGCGTCCCCCTTCCCCCCCAGAGTCTCTGAGTTGATGGCTGGGGAAGCCTGAGAAGCCCGTTTTGGACGCAGGCCCACACTGGGAACAGGTGGGTGGGAAGGTGGCGCAGGATCACGAGGCCAGACTGGACCAGGTGTGACTCAGAGAACAAGGTTGAGACTCACTGCAGGACAACCAGGGATTGGGGCCAAGCAGCTGGGGCATGAGTGAGAGAAGCTTCTAGATGGCTTCTAGCTTGAAAGACAGAGAGGAAGAACTCTGAGGGAGGGAACTGGGGACAGCTCTGTGCCGGGGAGACGGCCTGCTGTGGACGGCTAAGGCTGAAGAGCCCAGAGTCTCCAATCTGCCATCGATCGCGTCACCCTGGGTCAGGCGTGGGCATCGTTAGAAAGTGCGATTGCCACGGGACTGTGGCCGGCACCGTGGGACAAGGAGCATTGGAAAAGCAAGGAGCACCAGTCTCTCTGTGCTCGGCTCCGAGGGGGAGGGGGTCCCCTGAATATTCAGGGGTGGCCGAGGAAATCAGCAAGGAAAGAACATAGGGGAGCATAAGGTCTTGAGGAAGCTTAAGGTGACTGGGGACAGCAGGGGTGCGCGGGGTTCCCTGCCAAGTTTGCATGCAATTTCCCACCAACTCTCCACTGTTCTGGGTTTGGGGAGCAGGCATGGATGTCCCACGCAGACCCTGGGGCCGCCACCAGCGGTGGCCTGAGGAAGGGGCGGGGCGGAGGAGGCCTACTGCCATTCTTGGTATGGTTCTGTCCCGGAGCGCAGTGCTATCTGGCCGGGCTCTGGGCAGCTTATAAGGCCTGGTGTGAGCTTTGTTTACGTGAGTGCGTCCGGGAAGGCGCACAGCCACCACCACTGGGCTGTTCCCACCCGACTCCTTCTGCATACATTTCTCAAACGAGAATTCCCTCTACCCACCCTCCCTCCACGCCCCCCCCCCAGACCAGTTTATTGAAAAAGCCGCCTTATATGGTAATATTGCTACCACACCGTCAGCTGGCCTTTTTAGGGGCTCTGTTCAAAGAAGATCCGCCTCTGGGGTTTTATATTGCTCTAGCGTTTCTGCCAGAGACGCAGCGGCCCTCCGTCCCTGGGAGAAGGACACTTCACACCCTTGGTGAGTACGGCCGGCTTCTGCAGCCGCTTCATTTCTGGAGCAGCCTGGCCGCCTGAGCGAAGGATATGGCTTCAGATTGGCCTGGTTTCCATGACAATGGCCCAGGTTCACAGGGCCAGCGGTGGTGCCTGCTACCAGTATCTTCTCAGAGAACATCCCAGGGACAGCCGCCTGGGGTGGGGGCAGCTGGTCTGTCCTGCTCTGTCCTGCTGGTCATGTGTCACGGTCAGCATGTCTGGGGGGAGACTTTGCAGAAAGGCACTTTCTCGTATCCCTGGATCCGAGCTGATGATGGTACCCATGTTGGAAACAGACAAGCGTGTGCCCGGATGGGTCTCTCTGGCTTGTCTGAGGTGAATGGAGAATTTTCAGTGTCTGAAAGCAGTAAGGCCATCGCGGGGCAAGGCAAGTCACCGGGTACGGAAGGGACAAGCGTCCCGAGACTCCACAAAACTTTAAGACTAGAAGGCAGTTGATCTGTTCTCCTTTGATGGGAGCCCTCCCTGAAGCCGAGGGCTTTTAAGCAACTTGTTCAAAAGACTCACACTGGTGGGTGCTGTGACTCACACCTGTAATCCCAGCACTAGGGAGGGGGGCTGAGGCAGGAGGATTGCTGCAAGCTCAAGGTTAATCCCAGCTGCGGTGTGAAATCCTGGCTTGAACAAAATAACCCGTTCACAGCTGAGAAATCCCACTTGCTAAGCCACCATCCCCCGACACACACACCACACACACACACACACCCCAGCACCCAGCACCCAGAGGGGTGACCCTGAGCTACCGTCCACCCTACCTGTGAACTGCACCCAAGGCCTCTCTTCACAGTGGACATGCTGAGATAAGAATGCACGCCTGGGAGGCAGATAGCTGGCTGGGTCCAGCATTCCCGAGTGGACTCTATTTCCTGGCCTGTCAATGGGAGCACCTGTGTGTGTAACGCGCAGCAGGCTCAGGGCCTGAGCTTGGGTGTTTAGGGTTCAAGAATCACAGTGCGGGGCGCGGAGGCGCACACCCGCTATCCCGAGGAGGGCTCGGGCGTGCCCAGTCATCTTTGCCTGCACAGCAACTTCCAGATCAGCCTGGACTCCACTTGACCTGCATCAGAATTAAATAAGCGTCGCCAGGGAGAGGCTAAGGGTGCATTCCGGCTTGGGGGGGGGGTGAGCCTCGACATTTGGCTCCAGGTCAAGTTGGTGACCAGAACAATCCTAGCAGTGTTGAGCTGAGATGCCAGGGACCCTGGTGTCGGCCAGCGCAGCAGGAGGCCGGTTTAGCAGATCTGCAGCTCAAGAGAGGGGTCTCCAGAGAGGCCAAGCTAGGGCCCTGGATGTTAGGCTGGGGTGAAAGGCAGCTTGTCCCTTCATCTTTCCGGTTTGTTCTTGAACTTCTCGAAGTCTTGGTTTCTACGTCTATGAAATGGGATTTATATATATATATATATATATATACACATATATACATATATATATGTATATATATACATATATACATATATATATATATGTATATATGTGTATATATATATATATATATAATTTTTTCTCTCTCAGGGCTGTTTCAAAGTTTGATAGATAATGCTGAACATGTAAATAGTCCCAGTTTTCTTTTTTAACTGAAAATACCCTTTGCTGGGCATGATGGCTCCTATAATCCTAGCACCTGGGAGCGTGAGGCAGGAGAGCTCCTCTGAGTTGGAGGATAGGTGGGCCTTGTAGTGAGTTCCAGACTAGCAGGGTTACAGAGAAACCCCTATCTTAAAAATAAAAAATTAGGCTGGGGGATGGCTCAGGGATTAAGACTCTGCCTCAAAAGCAGAAGGTCCTGAGTTTGGATCCCAGGTCCCACGTAAAAACACCAGGTGGACATGGCGGCAGCCTCCACTTCGAACCTAGGGGGGCAGAGCCTGGGAAATCCCAGAGTAAAAGAAGGAAAAAACAATCCAGGATGATTCCCAAAGTCACCCGTGGTCTTCCACAAGGACACACAGTGCCGTCTCTCTCTCTCTCTCTCTCTCTTTCACACACACACACACACAAATAAATAAATAAAGTAAAAAAAATTAGAGATGGGAGATGGCTCAGAAGTTAAAGCCCTTTGCCTGAGTTCTGACCCCCAGATTCCATATTAAAAAAAATTTACCAAGCTTCGGAGTGTATCAAAGCCGATCTAAGAATTTGTCCTAAGAAACAGTCATGGGTTAGACGAAAGATGCAGTCACGCATTTCTTTATTACAGCTTTGGTTAGAATGATCAAAATCAGGTAACTGTTGTAAAACTGAAAAAAAAAAATTGAATAAGTTAGTTGTTTTGCAAAAAAATTGCCAGAATGCTCCAGACAGGTAGAGAAAGCAAAATTTTTAATGCAATGAGAAAGATGCGAGTTGCTTTGATTTAGACAACACGTGAAGTCTCCAGGCTCAACAGAGATGTCTGGTTTATTAAAAAAAAAAAAAAAGGCTATGCAAAAAAATGCCTGGTGGAAACAGCTATCACTGCAATTCCACCGCTGGAAACAGAACCCGCAGAAGCCCTGAGCAAAGCAATAAGGAGGTAGAACAATCCAGGATGGTTCCTGAAGTCACCCTTGGGCCTCCACATTCAAGTGCCCTCTTGTGACATGCCCCCGCATGCGTGTATACTCACCCACACACGCGTGCACACACACACACACACCACACACACACACATACACACACATAAAATAAATGAATAAATAAAGTTAAAAAAGAAAAAAAAGGAAAAAAGGAAGAAAAGGAGAGGGAGGGAGAGGACATTATAGATGTTAGAAAATCCTGTCCACATTCATCCTGATTCCGCCCCAGCTCAGGAGAATTCTGTCTTCTTTCTCCATCTGTCCAGGCAGCAGCCAGTCCCCCCACGACCTCTTCCTCTTCAAGTTGCTTCTACAGTTTGCCAATAACTCCGCTGCGCCTTTTGTATTTAACAGTGTCTTATTGATTTTAACACGTGCTAACTGCACGCACATCCGTCTCCTTATAAAAAGTTAAATATTAGAAATACATACTACTACTTCTTTCGCCATCCCGTCCACGCGCATGCGCACGCATGTGCGTGGCGTACACGTGTACAGCCCGAGTGGAGATCGGAGGATGCCGGGTGTCCTGCTGCCTGTCACTCTCTGCCTTTTGCCTCTGGGGCAGAGTTTCTCACTGAACCTGGAGCAGACCTGGTATCCCACAAGCCCTAGGGAACCTTCTGTCTCCCCCCCAAACTCCCTAACCCTACAGATGTGGAAGCCTGAGGCAACTGCGCTGGGGGTTGCGTGTGGGTGCTGAGGTCCAGACTTGGGGTCTCTCGATTACGTGGCAGGTAATCAAGCCATCACCCCAGCAACCAGTTGCACATCTGCTCGCTGTCTTGTCCTAGCTTTGTGCCGTGTGCACACCCACAAGTAGAAAAACTTGGGCCTACAAGGTGCTGTTTTGCACACACACGTGTTCTCTCACACACACGTGTTCTCTCGCATACATGTGTTCCTGGATTTCATCATTTGGGGGACGGTGTAACCCTCCCCTTCGTCCTGTAGCTCTACCTTCCTCTCCCAACTGAAGCGTTCTACCCACAACTGAGACATTCTAAATTGCGCACCTGGGCTGGAGAGGTGGCTCAGGGGTTAAGCCTCCGCCTTGCAGGCTGAAGGTCCTGAGTTCGGATCCCAGATCCCACGTATAGATGCCAGACGGAAGCGGGGGCGGCCTGCGTTTCCGGTCCTGGTGGGGCGGAGCCTGTGAATCCCGGGGCAGAAGGAGGTGGAGGCGTCCATGGTGGTTCACGAATTCGTCCGTGGTTCTACACACACACACACACACACACAGACACACAGACACACACGCGTGCACACATACACACGCACATGCGCACAGTTGAATAAATAATAATAAAAAAAATTTTAAATTGCGCACCTCCCTATAGAGTGCCCCCCCCACATCTCTGTCAGCACCTGCACAGAGCTTTTGTATCTCAAGACTCTGCTTGGTCAGGACTGCGGAGAGGGTTCAGTGGGAAAGGGGCTTGCAGTGCAGCCATGAGGACCTGAGTTCGATCCCCGGAACACAAATTAAAAACAAAAAATTGGGGTATGTACTTACAATCCTAACACTGGGTAGTGGAGCCAGACGGGTCTCAGGGCTTACTGGCCAATACACTATACTTGACAAGCTCCAGGCCAATGAGAGACGGTATCGAATTTAAAGTGTACGGTACCTGAGGAACAACGACCAAGATTTATTGTGGCCTTCACACACACGGGCACAGACACACACACACACACAGATACACACACAGACACACACACCACACACAGACACACACACACACACACACATAAACAGACATACACATACACACACACACAGACACACACACACACAGACACACACACACACACAGTGACACATAAACAGACACACACACAGACACACAACAGAGAGACACACACGTGCACACACATGGACACACATACATCTACACATACACACAGACACACACGCACTCACACATGCACACACAGACACAGACACACACATGCACACACATACACTCATGCATGTACACATACAGACACAGACACATACACAGAGACACATACAACATCCACCCATGCACGTGCATGCATGCGTGCACGTGCACACGCACACACACATATACACACGTGCACACACACACATATACACATACACACAGACACAAACACACCCACACATGCACACACACAGACACACACATACACATAACAGACACACACACACATGCACACACACGGACACACACACATATACACATACACACAGACACACACGCACTCACACAGGCACACGCACACACACGCACACTGGCCAGAAGATGGGCTTATTTCGTGTGCTAGGGAGGATGAGGATGAGCGTCTTTTCTTCCGTGGTTACCTGTCCTGTTCTGTCAGCTCCTCCTCACCATCTCTGTTTTCCTTCTGGGCCGTGTCCTCCCTTGCTGATGGGCTGGGGTTCTTTTCTATTTTATCGATACTGACTCTGTCCTGGGAATATCATGAGGTTTCTCGACTCCTTTCTTAACTGTAAAGTGTGCTCGTGGTTCTCACCTCTGACTGAGTTTTGCAGCTGTCTCAAGTCTTGACAAGCTGGTGTGTGATCCAGTCAGATTTCCATAGCACAGAACAAGCAATGAGGGGCTCTGTTTTATTTCCCATTTTCACGTGTATGTGTGTATAGGGTGTGTGCATGTGTGCTTGTATGTTTGCATGTGCGGGTGCATTTGCGTCCACACACGTGTGGAGGCCCAAGGGAATCGTCCTCCCTCACTCTTGTACCTTAAAGTTTTAAGGCTGCTTCAATGGAGCCAGAGCTCACTGTCTGACAGCGAGCTTGCTGTGTGGATTCCCAGGCTCCGCCTTCCAAGGCTGGGATTACACCCGGCTGCCACACCTGCCTCACTTTTTATGTGGGATCTGGGATCCGAACTCTGGTCCTTTGACTTTTGCAACCAGCACTTTCCCTGCTGAACCATCTCCCAGCTCTGACAAGATGCTTCATATCAGAAACTGTCCTTCTTTCTTTTTCAAAGAATTCTGCAATCGTTTCCTTTCAAACATTTTAAATTGAAGGTCCCAAATATTTGAGAACATCTAACCTAATAGAATAGCGATACTGTTTATAATTTAACCAGGGTCCAGTAAATATTTGTGGATTTACTTTCTTTGTGGATGAATCTTGCCCTTTGGCACCATCGTGCACGACTATAAACCTTTCATTCCCTCTTCCCTGTCTTGTCCCGTCTTCCATCCAGCTCTAGAAATTTGCTAACAGTGCTGGAGTCCGGAAGCCCAGGTATTGCAGGGCTGACGCCTCAGCCTCTTCTGAACTAGAGTTGGCTGCCTTGGGCCACAACTTCACATGGTCTGCACTCTGCATGCGTCTGTGTCTTATCTTCTTGTATTATAAAGACACCTCTAACGGTGTGGGGACCAGTCATGTTGGACCGATGACTTCATTCTGACTTGAAAGACTTCTCTTTAAATGGAATCATGTTCTGAGGCCCTAGAGATACCGAGGCACAGGGGTACCGAGGCACAGGGGTACCGAGGCACAGAGGTACCGAGGCACAGGGGTACCGAGGCACAGGGGTACCGAGGCACAGGGGTACCGAGGCACAGGGGTACTGAGGCACAGGGGTACTGAGGCACTAGGGGTACTGAGGCACTGGGGTACTGAGGCACTGGGGTACTGAGGCACAGGTACTGAGGCACTGGTACCGAGGCACTGGGGTACCGAGGCACAGGGGTACTGAGGCACTGGGGTACTGAGGCACAGGGGTACCGAGGCACAGGTACCGAGGCACAGGGGTACCGAGGCACAGGGGTACCGAGGCACAGGTACCGAGGCACAGGTACCGAGGCACAGGGGTACCAAGGCACAGGGGTACCGAGGCACTAGGGGTACCGAGGCACAGGGGTACCGAGGCACAGGGGTACCGAGACACTGGGGTACCGAGGCACTAGGGGTACTGAGGCACAGGGGTACCGAGGCACAGGTACTGAGGCACAGGGGTACCGAGGCACAGGGGTACCGAGGCACAGGGGTACCGAGGCACTAGGGGTACTGAGGCACTGGGGTACTGAGGCACAGGGGTACCGAGACACTGGGGTACCGAGGCACTAGGGGTACCGAGGCACAGGGGTACCGAGGCACAGGTACTGAGGCACAGGGGTACCGAGGCACAGGGGTACCGAGGCACAGGGGTACCGAGGCACAGGGGTACTGAGGCACTGGGGTACTGAGGCACAGGGGTACTGAGGCACAGGTACTGAAGCACAGGGGTACTGAGACACTGGGGTACTGAGGCACAGGGGTACCGAGGCACAGGGGCACCGAGGCACTGGGGTACCGAGGCACAGGGGTACCGAGGCACTGGGGTACCGAGGCACTGGGGTACTGAGGCACAGGGGTACCGAGGCACAGGGGTACCAAGACACTGGGGTACTGAGGCACTGGGGTACTGAGGCACTGGGGTAATTGAGGCACAGGGGTACCAAGGCACTGGGGTACTGAGGCACTGGTACTGAGGCACTGGGGTAATTGAGGCACAGGGGTACCGAGACACTGGGGTACTGAGGCACTGGGGTACTGAGGCACTGGGGTAATTGAGGCACAGGGGTACCGAGGCACTGGTATTGAGGCACTGGTACTGAGGCACTGGGGTACCAAGGCACTGGGGTACCGAGGCACTGGGGTACCGAGGCACAGGGGTACCGAGGCACTGGGGTACCGAGGCACTGGGGTACCGAGGCACAGGGGTACCGAGGCACAGGGGTACCGAGACACTGGGGTACCGAGGCACAGGGGTACCGAGGCACAGGGGTACCGAGACACTGGGGTACTGAGGCACTGGGGTACTGAGGCACTGGGGTAATTGAGGCACAGGGGTACCGAGGCACTGGGGTACTGAGGCACTGGTACTGAGGCACTGGGGTAATTGAGGCACAGGGGTACCGAGACACTGGGGTACTGAGGTACTGGGGTACTGAGGCACTGGGGTAATTGAGGCACAGGGGTACCGAGGCACTGGTACTGAGGCACTGGTACTGAGGCACTGGGGTACTAAGGCACTGGGGTACTGAGGCACTGGGGTACCGAGGCACAGGGGTACCGAGGCACTGGGGTACTGAGGCACTGGGGTACTGAGGCACAGGGGTACCGAGGCACAGGGGTACCGAGACACTGGGGTACTGAGGAACTAGGAATACTGAGACACTAGGAGTACTGAGACACATGCAGTATATGAATGTGTTGGGGACAGAGCTCAGTGCTCAGCAGCTGAGTCGGAGTAAGAGACCCCACTGCTAGAGACCGGGCGGCCAAGTCCCCACCTGTCTGTTCCGGAACAGGCAGTTTCAGGCCCCAAGCCAAGGAGACGTCTTGGGTGCGAGGTGACAAGCGGCTGACTGTTCTCTTCTTCTTCATCCCCAAGGTGCTCCAGCCCCCAGCTCACCCAACCACACCCACCATGTGTGAAGAAGAGACCACCGCGCTCGTGTGTGACAATGGTTCTGGCCTGTGCAAAGCAGGCTTTGCTGGCGATGACGCGCCCCGGGCCGTCTTCCCCTCCATCGTGGGCCGCCCTCGCCACCAGGTGTGCTGTCTTTGAGCCCCTGTGAGCCAGCACCACGGGACCCTACCGTGGAGACTCTGCTGGCTTCCATCTATCTGTAGTCTGTCATGTATCACCTGTCTACCTATTATCTATATGTCTGTCATTTACCTGTTATCATCTATCTTCTCTGTATCATCTATCTAGCATCTATATCGTCTATCTAGCATCTATCTGTCTTAGTTGTGTATCTTCTATCATCTATTATCTATGTATTATCTATCTGCCATCTATCATCCATCCATCTATCTATCCATCATCTATGTATTATCTGTCATCTATCCTCCGTCTGTCATCTATCTTCCTACTATCATCTATCTATCATTTATGTATTCTCTGTCATCTATCATCAATCTATCATCTACCTACCTACCTGCTTGCCTGTCAACTATGTATCTCCCATGTCTATTTGTCATCTATATATCTACCTACCTATCTGTCTGTTATCTATCACCTATCTAGTTATTGTCTGTCGTCTCAGGGAAAGTACATTGATGGGCTTTGTTTTCTCTGAGAAAATCATGTCCTCTAAGGAGAGGGAGCAGACACTGCTGAAAGAAACCTGCCTCCTCCTCTTCTGTCTGCCCACCCTTGCTTCCTGCCCTCCCGTTCCAGAGAAGCAGCCCCCCCCCCCCGTCTCTTTCTCCAGGGCTGGATCTCTGCGCGGCGCCCCCAGGTGACCTCGCTTTCTGTCCTTCTCTTTCCGCATCTCAGGGTGTCATGGTGGGCATGGGCCAGAAAGACAGCTACGTGGGGGACGAGGCTCAGAGCAAGCGGGGCATCCTGACTCTCAAGTACCCCATCGAGCACGGCATCATCACCAACTGGGACGACATGGAGAAGGTACCTGGGCCTCCACCTGCTTCTTTTGACAGTAGCTCTATGCCATAGCTCTCTGCGTCCTGTCAGTCATGTACACACACGTGTAAGCCCCACATACACATATACACACACCACCCACACACACCCACACGCACACACCTCTCTCTCTCTTTCTGTCTCTCTCTCTCTCTCTCTGTCTCTCTCTCTCTTTGAGGTGAGCACAGAGGAGACAGGAAGCAGGCATGCGCTCCGTGACATGGCGCACACACACACAGGTCAGAGGACGACTCTGAGAAGTCTTTCCTCACCTCGGGTCTTCACTTCTGAGGTGGAGATGAAGACTCTCCACGCTTTGGGTGGAGGCTCAGTGGCGGCTCAGAGGGAGGCAGACACTTGCTACCACACAAGGAAGGGGGTCGTCCCCAGTCCAAACCCCGGAACGGCCAAACAGAAAACAACCACCAAAACCCTCCGTAAGGGATGGGTCAGTAAGGCGCTGGCTGTGCAGGCGCCAGGGTCTGAGTATCTCTACCACCCTCAAAACGCTAGATGTGGGGGAGCCAGGCAGATCCTGGGGGCCTCCTGGCAGCCAGTGAGACAGAATGATTGAAGAAGGCGGCAGATGGTGACCTGTGACTTATTCATGGGCAAGCATGTGGACACATGTACATACATGCACACATGCATGTACACACGGGTCACTTATGCATACACACATGCACATAGTACACACGCGTAAGCACACACGTGCTGTAACACATGTATGTGTATGCATGCACATGTGCACATATGTACACAAGCACGCGTGCAAGTACATACATACACATACAGACAGAAACACACATGTACACAGACAGGCAGGCAGACACACACACACAAGTATATACATGTACAGACAGACACAAACACATACATATAGACAGACACAAGTACACACGTACACATACAGACAGACACACACACACGCACCTCTCCTGTCAGGTGCGGCTCATGCCTGTAATCCCAGCACTTGAGAGGCTGAGGAAGAGGATGGCTGCATTGCACCAATTCAAGGCCAGGACGTTCTGGGCTCCAGAGTGAGTCCCTGTCTCAGGAAAGCAAAACAAAAAAACCCACCTTTTCCCAGTACGCTGCACAACTGCTCTGGCGCCTGCGTGGGACGCTCTCGGTGTGACCCCAGGACGTGGGGAGAGGGCAGCGATGGCATCACTTGTATGATCTCACAATATCCAGTTTGAAAACAGTACAAGTAAAATATTTTCCCACAGTAGTGAAAATGCATAAACTCGAGAAACCCCTAAATCTGTCTACCCCCCCCATTTGTCTTTCTCATTTTGCTCATAATTTTTACCTACATATTTCTCCAAATGTGCTTCATGCTTATTTTTCCTGCTTTTATTGAAATACCAGGGAATGTATAAATTATTTAGGGAGAACTTGGCACCTATTCTATTTAGGTTTTAGGTGTATATTATGGATTTAGAGGTTTCTAGTGACTATGGGAAGAGAAATCACTCATGATGTCAAGCCATGAGCTTGAGGCCAGCCTGGGATGCATAGTGAGACCAGGTCTCCAGTCCCCTCCAGAAGAATGAAAACAAGTGAGACCATGGTGTAATAATAATATGAAGTGAATAATCATAACGTATTAAAATAAACAAAGACAGGGCCAAAGACAGGGCCGGCAAGACAGCTCCACAAACCTGGAGACCTGAATTTCACTCTGGAAGCTTACGTGGTGGAAGGAGAAGAGGACTGACTCCTGAAAGTGTGCCCTGACCTCTACCTAAGTGTCAGGGCCTGCACTCCTCTCTCTCTCTCTCTCTCTCTCTCTCTCTCTCTCCCCATACCATTTCTCTCAAATAAAGACTTAAATTAAAAGTAAAAAGTATATGGTCCATCGCGGATGAATCCACTCCTCTATATGCTCTGAAACCTGAGTGGATTCATCGGGTGTGTATCCATGTGCCCAGGAAGCCCTGGCATCCTGGAAGAGGGCCTGGAGGCAGGAGGTGTGTGTGTTCATGGAGGGCCACACCATGGCCAGGAGAAATGCCCCCGCCTTTCTCTCTGCCTCTGTCTAACCTCTCGGGATGTCTTCCATCCGCCAAGCACAGTCAGAACCCGGCAGCAATGAACCCTGGCAGTTTGAGCCTGCCTCCCCCAGGGCACAAACAGGAGGCTGGAGTGGAAAAAACTCACACTCACAGCATATTGGCTACGTGACTGATCCTCCTGGGTCCTGTTGAGAAGAAATAGACCTGCATGTCCACTAGAGACCCCTGGGCTGACCGTTCTCTCCAGCCCCAGCCCCGCCTTGAACAGAACTTGGCTGCCGCGTCCAGGCGCGGGCTGGCCAGTCAGAGACTTCCAGCGTCCTGGCATCCACTGGGCTCACCTGGTCTTTGTCTCAACCAGATCTGGCACCACTCCTTCTACAACGAGCTTCGGGTGGCGCCGGAAGAGCACCCCACCCTGCTCACAGAGGCCCCCCTGAATCCCAAGGCCAACAGGGAGAAGATGACCCAGGTAGGACTCACGGCGGCTCCTGCCTCCCCTTCGCGCACCACCGCAGAAGCGGGTGGTCCAAGGGCACGTGGGAGCAGGGCGAGGCAGAGCCGCTGACTCCGAGATCCTTCCTGTCTTCCAGATCATGTTCGAGACCTTCAATGTCCCCGCCATGTACGTGGCTATCCAAGCCGTGCTCTCCCTCTACGCGTCTGGCCGTACCACAGGTCGGTAGAGCTGACATGGGGTGCTTTTTCTGACTCTGGGGGGACGTAGAGGGGCAAGTCGTCTCCTGCCGGGGCCCCTGTTCAGAAGACCTAGAGGCCACGCGATGTCCAGTGCAGGAATGACAGATGGGAATGTCACGGTGACCACTTTCAAGTTGACTGGTTTGCAGACCTCCTCGTAGATTTCACGTGGTGACTGTAGGTGTGTTTGTGGTACCTGGGCTCCCGACAGGGGTGCAAAGTCCCCGATCCTCCTGACAGAACATGCAGCCTACTTTAATGTGGACTGACAAATGTGCATTACTGTGTATGTCTCCAGGGAGACAAGAAAAGAAGATGTGGTGCATTCCTAAGCCTAGGGTCTCGTTGGGGGAACACACACACACACACACACACACACACACACACACACACACGCACACACACACACACGCCCCACACAATGGTGATGTTTCGTGGTGGCTGAATTTTCTTAGCTCATAAAGAAAGTATGGTAAGATGAGCTTTTGGGGCAGATCCTAGAGCAGACAGGTGAAAGATGAAAGATTTCCGTCAAGCTTCACCTCTCTCCACAGGCATCGTCCTGGATTCGGGGGATGGCGTCACCCACAACGTCCCCATCTACGAGGGCTACGCTCTGCCCCACGCCATCATGCGCCTGGACCTGGCAGGCCGAGACCTCACCGACTACCTCATGAAGATCCTCACCGAGAGGGGATACTCCTTTGTGACCACAGGTACCCCGGCCCTGGCTTCCTTCTGGCTTGAACTCAGAACCACAGCTGAGCTGGGGCCAGAATCGCTCAGAGCTGCTGAGAACCCCGCAGATGTGTGGGCTCCCACCGCTTCAGCTGGGTCTGTCCTCTGGACAAGATCCGACGGTTGGGCAGCTCACTGAAGGGGGGGGCGTGCCACCAAGATGCGCTGGGGAGGGGCTCGTGGCCGCCCCAAGGGGCAGCCCTTCTTTGGATGCTTCCTGGACCTTTCTCAGCGGATGACGTGCAATGTCTGTGGGGACAGTGAGAGGGGGAGGGTGTCCTGAGTTCCCCTGGGCAGGGGGAGTCTTTCAGTAGGGGTCTCTTGTCAGTCACCAGAGATAAGTCCAAACCTGCCCTAAACATGTGCCCGTAAGGTCCCCAAGATGCCACACGGCTTTATCAGGACAGAGTGGCGAACGAGGAAGCCCCCATGGCTGCGCTTGAGGATGAAGCCTTTGAACTCGAAATTTAAGAGGAGGAAAGACTGAAGCCGGGGGGAGACAGACCTGACCCTCTGCAGGGCCCCCGTCATGGCCTTGGGCTGCATCCAAGTGGGGGTGAAAAGGGGGGTGCAGTGGGCGGCACAGACCAGCTAGCGGAGCTCAGCACCCGCTTTCCCTTCTCCCAGCTGAGCGAGAGATCGTGCGAGACATCAAGGAGAAGCTGTGCTACGTGGCCCTGGACTTTGAGAATGAGATGGCCACGGCGGCCTCATCCTCCTCCCTGGAGAAGAGCTACGAGCTGCCCGACGGGCAGGTCATCACTATTGGCAACGAGCGGTTCCGCTGCCCCGAGACCCTCTTCCAGCCCTCCTTCATTGGTCAGTGCCTGTGGGTCAGGGGTGGAGAAGGGTGTGGGGTGGAAGGTGGAGGGTGGAAGGGTATAAGGGTAGGATAGACCAGTCAGGGTGGAGAGGTGGACGGATACAGGGTAGAGTGTGCAGGATAAGGGGATCTTGTTTCAGGGATGGTGGGTGGAGAAGTCAGGATAGAGGGGTACAGAGTGGAAGGATATATGATGGGGGGAGTCAAGATGGAAGGCTATAGTATGGAGAGATATCGGGTGGAGAGGTGCAAAGTCGATGGCCACAGAGTGGGAAGATACAGTGTGGAGGGTGGGGGTGCAAGGACATAGTAGAATGAGAGGTTGGGGTGCAGGGGTGGAAAGTGGAGATGTGCAGGGTAGAAGAATGAGAGCAGAGCGCCGCGTGAGGTTTGGAAAGAGAAATGACCTAGAGTCCAGAAGCTTCCATGTCCACATCTACCTCACATTCTTCCAGGAAGAGCTAGCACTGCGTAAACGGTGGCAGTGGATCGAAGTCTAGCTTCAAGCAGAAGGAAGGAAGTCAGGGGAAAGGAGGGTGGGCCTCGGAGTGAGCTATGAAGCCCAGGACCCTAAACCCAGACCGCCTCCTGGGTCGGTAACATTTCAGTTCAGAGGCCCGTAGCTCTCCGCAGCCACACGTGCTGATTCTGTCCCTCCAAACACTGTCACCTCGGACGCAGCACCTTAAAGCCTTCTGGAGCCAGGAACAAGCATGCTCCTTGTTAGCACTCGTATGAGCGAGGAAGGACGAGCGCTTAAGAGCAATCTCCAGTACACAGGTGAATTCAAGACCAGCCTGGCTCCATGAGACCCTAAGACTTTGTCTCAAAACAAATTAGATTGTGATGATGTTTGCGCAACTCTTGGATTACACCGAAATCTCCTGATCTGTACACTTTGTACGGTACATGAACTTTAACTGTCGAAAACCATGAGAAGCAGCCTGTGTCTTTAAAAACACGCCGTGCTCCAGAGAGCAACAAAAGATACTCCACGGCCTCCTCTGGCTTCTGTGTGAGCCAGTACAGGTGTGTGTACTGTGCACGTGCAACACACACACAGATGAAAATAGAGAAATAGGCCTCAGACAGCAGCGAGGCCCGCAGAGGGAACAGAAGGCAGGGCCTGGAAGGCTCGCTGGAGGAGGCGGGGCTGTATTTCAGGAGGGATGGACGCGAGTGCGTTTTGCAATCTCTCCTAGGCATGGAGTCTGCTGGAATTCACGAGACAACTTACAATTCCATCATGAAGTGTGACATCGACATCCGCAAGGATTTGTACGCCAACAACGTCCTGTCTGGGGGCACCACCATGTACCCTGGTATCGCCGACAGGATGCAGAAGGAGATCACAGCTCTGGCTCCCAGCACCATGAAGATCAAGGTGGGTTGGGTCTCGCTCTCCTCCTCCCTTTGCTGGTCTTCGCCCGAAGGTTCAGGGCCCTAGAGCTGGACCTCACTTCGGCATCTGCCTGGTGAGCAGCCAGCAGCATCGTGGGGGATTATGGGATTGGCTAGAGATAAGTGCAGCACGGTTAGGACCACAGTTACACGAATGTCATGAACTCAACAGAATTTGAGATAAACAGAATATTGGGGGAGTCTGAGGAGAGACGACGAGGGAGGAGACAGAGGAAAAGAAAAGCAGGAGACACCATGACAGTATCCTTAAACTTCAGAGGCGATGCGAAGAGGGACCAAAATGGCTTAGTTGGTAGAACACTTGCTTTGCAAGCATAAGGTCCTGAGTTCAGGTGGAAAAACACCAGGTGGAAATGGCAGAGGCCTGCACTTCTGGCCCTGGAAGGCAGAGCCTGGGAAAATTCCAGAGTAAAGCAACACACAGGTAGAACAATCCAGCTGTCCACCACGTCTCCCCGGCCTCTCGTCTCCAAACAGACAGACCTTTGAAGGGCTTCTGGAACTGTGCTGTTAGCAGGTTTTTAAATAGTTGGGTGTTAGGCAGAGTGGAACACACTTACAATCCAGCAGTTGAAGACAGAGACAGGAAGGTCATGCATGAGTCCAAGTTCAACCCCAGCTACATGGTGTGTTCCACGCCTACATGAGCTGCCTAAAACTCTGTCTCGGACCAACAAAGCCACGGACCCTTTGGAGCCTGAGAAATTAGAGCAAGAGACACGGTCCTTCTGGGTCTCATTTTAGATGAGGTTCAAAGGTGTTTGATGGGCAATTTCTTTTTTCTTTTTCATTTATTTGAGAGAAGGGGAGTTGAGGAGGAAGGAGTCCAGGGCTCATGCACGCCATGGTTCACGGGTAAAGATCAGAGGACAGCTTTTTGAAGTCAGTTCACCGCTTCCACCACGTGGGCTTCCAGGAATCAAACTCAGATCTTCACGCGTGCACGCAGGTGTCTTACCTGCTGAGCTATCCGCGGGTCATGTGAAAATCAATTTCTGGTTTTTTTTCCCCAATTCTTTGTGTGTGTATCTGTGTGTGTCTGTGTTTCACAGGACACTATGTGGCCTTTTGGAGGTCCAAGGTTGATTTCAGAAGCTATCCTGGATTGTTCTACCTTCTTATTGTTTTGCTCTGGGGTTTCCCAGACTCCACTTGCAGGGCCAGAAAAATGCTTTTCTGAAAAGCATTTTTATATGGGATCTGGGATCCGAATTCAGGTCCTTCTGCTTGCAAGGCAGATGCTTAACCCCTGAGCCATCTCGTTAACCCTTTCTTTTTTCTTTTCTTTGCTCTTCTCTTTTTTTTCTCTCTCTTTCTATCTCTGTCTTTCTTTCTCTCTCTGTCTTTCTATTTCTCTTTCTCTCTTTCCCTTTCTTTCCTTCTCTTTTTCTTTCTTTTCTTTCTTTCCTTCTCTCTTTTTCTTTCTTTCTTCTCTTTCTTTTCCTTCTCTCTTTCTCTCTCTCTTTCTTTCCTTCTCTCTCTCTCTCTCCCCCCCTCCAGGGAATATGGCAGCAGGCTGCGGTGACTTCTGTCTCGCTTCACTCTCCTCTCCTCCCTCCTCTCCCCTTTTCTTCCCTCCCCTCTTCCTTTCTTTGAGACAAGTTCACGGTCGCCCTGGCTTTGGGGCTCCCGAGCGGCTGGGCCACAGCATGCACCACTGCACCCCACCCCTTGCCTGTTCCCTTGGGGGTTAACCATGAGTCTCCACGGCTGGCTCTTTGCAGATCATCGCTCCCCCGGAGCGCAAGTACTCGGTGTGGATCGGGGGCTCCATCCTGGCCTCTCTCTCCACCTTCCAGCAGATGTGGATCAGCAAGCCCGAGTATGACGAGGCCGGGCCCTCCATTGTCCACCGGAAGTGTTTCTAAAGCCAGAGAGAGTTCTCTGAGCATCCCCTGCAAACTGCTCTTAGAGCCACAAAACATTAAAATCTGTAAGCCTTACTGCTGTGTGCGACTCTTTGTTCGTGTGTGTGTGTGTGTGTGTGTGTGTGTGTGTGTGTGTGCGCGCGCGCGCGTGCTGCAGTTCACCACATGGTTGCTGGTAAATCACCATCAAACGCCTTAAGGGAACAAGGGGTTTATTTTCTTAACGATTATCTGGTTACAGTTCTCAGTCCAGCTTGACAGGAGAGCACACACCAACATAGGGCCGAGGGAACTAGCCACACCATCTCTACATAATGGCTGAGAGAGGGACGATCCTTATGCCAAACCAGCATGTCTGGCCAAGTGTACACAGAGATACCAACTTCCTCAACCAGCTCTCTGTGTTTTATTCACTTGTCCGGGGCCTAGCCCCACCCACCATGGGCTGGGCCTTCCCCATCAGCCAGACAATCTCCTGCAGGCTTGTTCTGGACTTAACTCAACTACTAATTCTCTACAAATGCCCAGAGCTCAAACGCTCAACTGTCAGGTTGACACCTGTGCCTAACCATGACAACAATAAAAGCGGAGACATCAAAGGTTCTCACACGTCATGCCACATCCTCCCAATGCTCCCACGCGAAGGCTCCCATCATCAAGCTCAGGGAGGTCGAGGTCTTGGTGAAGAGCAGGGTCCTGACAAAAAGACCAGTGTATCCGACCCAAAGCTGGCACCTCTCCGACTGCGCCATCTTCCGTCTGAGCGCGAGGAAGGGCAGGAAGTACACGACTCTCTGGGGGTGAAGGAACTTTAGAAAGGTAAGTCTCTGCACGCCAGGGTGATACTCTGGAAGACACAAACCCAAGCTTCTGGGACGTGCCTGTTTCAAAGCAGAGTTCTCTAAACTCGGAAAGTCACGGTGGACTCGAAGATCTAGATGACCCTTTGTTGTATACATTATATTTTGTCCCAAAATTAATCAAGAAAAGGCTGGTAACCTTGGAAGAACATCTTGTATCCCTAATCCCTCTCTTCTCTCTCATTCCTTCTCTTCCCTCCCTCTCCTTTTCTCTCCTCCTCTCTTCTCCCAAGTTCTCCTCTCTTCCCTCCCTTCCCCTTTTCTCTCTTCTCCTGTCCCTACATTTAATTTTTTTATTATTTATTCAATTGTGTGTGTATGCATGTATGCGCATGTGTGTATACATGTGTGTGTATGTATGTGTGTGTAGAACCACGGGCGAATTCGGGAACCACCATGGACGCCTCCACATCCTCGTTTACTCTGCCCCGGGATTCACAGGCTCCGCCCTACCAGGACCAGAAACACAGGCCGCCCCCGCTTCCGCCCGGAGTCTATACGTGGGGTCTAGGATCCGAGCTCAGGACCTTCCGCCTGCAAGGCGGAGGCTTAACCCCTGAGCCGCCTCTCCAGCCCCACCTACATTTAATTTTTACAATGACTTATGAAATCTTTGGCATGTGACAGAGGATTTGTCTCTAACAGAGATGCTGTCTGCATACTTTGTGTAGTCTCTCACTACACAAGGAGAAAATGTACACCGTACATACACAATGAAAGAAGACAGAAGCACCCACAAATGTCATGAGGAAAGGAGAGATAATCATAATGTAACACTTACCAAGTACCAACCTTATGCTGGACACTGAGCTAAAAGCTTGATGTGTATTTTTCCCCTTGATTTGTATTCCTTCGTTTCATTGTCAGTACAACCTAAGAAGGAGGTTCCAATGTCTTAGCTAGCTTTTATAACTAGCTTATTAGTTACACGGCCACTTTTCTAGCTAGTGACAGAACTAGGTCCTCATGTCTGATCTGGGTTCCCGTCCTGGCCTCCATGCTCCTAATTATACTCGGCCTGGCCCTGGCCAAGGCAGACACCGTCAGAGATAGTAGGGCCCGGTGGTTAAAATGGAGAGACCCCGATCTTGATGTAGAGAAGCATATTTTCAAAAATCCTTGGCGGACTTAGTCTGAAGATACATTTCCCCAGGCTGGCGGGATATCTCATCGAGTAAGGCACAGACCTGGTGACCTCAGTTCAACCTCTGAAGACCACATGGAGGGAAGAGAAAACTGACTTCTGAAAGTTGTTCCGTGACCACCCGTGTGCGGTGGTGTTCATGCGTGTGCCCCTCCCTCACAGATTAAATATTTAAAGATGTTTCCCAGAAAGAGATCTTGAAATCAAGATCCGATGTGACTAAGGAACATACCCCCCATACACACACACTCACAGTATCTTTCTTGGTCCCAATTCTAAACTCCCAAGAGAAGGAATCAGGTTGACTGAGCTGTGGCCAGCCATTTAACATTGTTCCAATCAGCTATGACCAAGGACTAGGTCTCATGGACCCATACAGGAACTGAAGCCTGTATTAGCTACTTTCCTTGTTATGACAAAACGCCTGACAGATCCAACTGGAGAGAAGAAAGGGTTGTTTTATTCACACTTTCAGAGTGATTTCAGCCCATCACGGTGGGGCAGAATTGGGGGTAACTCAGTCCATGGCAGCTGGGCATGTGGAGATTCTTCATAGTATTTTTGAATTGTGTGGTTAATATACACACATAACTTTAGCCAAATCATATATTAATTTTGAAAAATATTTTATGGGGCCAGACAGATGGCTCAGGGGTTAAACCTCTGCCTCACAAGCAGAAGGTCCTGAAATTGGACCCTGGATCTCTGTAAAAATGTGGGGTGGAATTGGTGGTGGCCTGTATTTCTGGGAGGTGGAGACTGGGAAACTCCAGAAAAGCAAATAGGAGGTAGAGGCAATCCAGAGCGATTCTCAAAGTCACTTTTGGGCCTCCACAAGTTACATTACACACATAAAAATCTAAAAATTCATGTATTTATGCAAACAGGTTCCAGACACTGGTTCCTCCCTGTTCACTTGTGTCCAGATCCTAGCTTCCTAAAACTTTCCACGGGGAAGTACAGCAGGTTTGACTCCGGTGGGTTAAGTGATGGCAGCTCTGACAGCGGCTCACTGCTCCTGAGGTTATCAGAACGACGGGATGTGGCAAGACAGAGCCGGTCAGGGCTCCAAGGGGGCGCAACTCGGGTCTCTCCCTGCTCCTCCACAGTCTGATGTCTTACATACTAGCAAGGCTCCCCCATGTCTCTTTCTTCGCTTTGCACGTGCATTGAGGGCCGGTGGACAGCTCAGTGCGTTCATGCACCTGCTTGCAAGCCTGGTCCCCCGAGTTCGATTCCCACACGCCCACCTAAGTAGGAGAGAACTGACTTACAAACTTTCTCTCCGTAACAAATACCCAAGTAAATGCACATGGCATTGCGCCTCCTTCCCGCCCATCGCCCCGGCCTGGCCCCACGCAGCGTTGACTCTCAACAGAGCCCATCGACGATGACAAACTTCAAGTCACAAGCTGGGGCCTCCACCTCTTCCTTCCGATGCGATTCCTCGGTTATTATGCAAATCGACTGCGTGATCGCTTACTCAGAGAGGTAAAACAACGGATGGGGTGCAATTAGCAAGCCGATTAAAAACGGCTCACAAAACGCAAAGGGGACGTACTACGGAGTGATTTATTTTTAAAAATTACTCATCGGGGCTCAGCAGTGCGCACAAGCCCGGGACAGCTCCGCCCCCGGAACCCACGTGAAAAAGGAGGGCGAGAACCGACCCCCCAAAGTTGTCCCAATCCACACGCGGGACGTAGCACTCACCCACTTACACACAGAACAAATGGGACAAGGAAGAAAATATCGTTTAAGCTACTAACAAACACGCAGGCGCTAGGACCCCTCCAAACCCACACCCAGGCAGGGGCAAACACACGCCGCTCCCTATTCTCGCGGCGGCTGCTCCGCAAACATCGCGAGAACAGAGCGGCCGTTTCCCGCTCCAGGCCCCGCCCTCTCAGCGAGCTTCCACGCAGCCGCTTCCTGTCTGGCGCCCTCTGACGTCAGAGGCTCGCGGCCCCAGGGCGGAAGTGCCCTCGGCGGAAGTGGTCGGGCCGCTGAGCGGGGGCGAGATGGGCGCGGGTCGGTTCCTGGTGCGTCGGCTCGGCGCCCCGTTCCGTGACATCATGGCCCGCGGCGCGCTGCACGGCGCGCCCCTCGCCCAGCTGCCGCGCGAGGGGCGCGGCCCCCGAAAGCTCTCCATCGAAGGCAACATCGGTAAGGGCCGGAGCGCGGCTGCCTGGCCGGGGCCTCGCCGAGCCGGTGACCGGCAGGCTGGGGGCAGCCGGCCCCGATCCCGCCCTCGCCCCGGCCGGTGCTCCGCGGGCCGCGCGAGCCTCTGATTTGGGGGGTGGATGCGCGCTCAGAACCGCCCACCCCTGGCACGTGGTTAGAAGTCACGCAGGCTCTGCGTAGTACCAGAATGGTTCTGGTTCATTCCCTGCGCTGGAAATGGAAGGACTGCCAGTTTAGCAAAAATGAAAATAAATGACCAGTTTACATGCAGTTTAAAATAGTTGGTAGTGCGTGCCACGCGGAGTATCTGGGGCATACAAGTTAAAAAAGCGATTCATTGTGTATTTAAAGCTCGCATTTTAAGAGGATGTCCTATATTTATCTGGTTATCCTACTCCAAGCTCCTAAAGAGGCTCAAATACCATTTTTTGCATGTCTCTGTGCTAGTTGCATTAGAATTTCTTACGTTTTCTCAGATAGCACCTTTTAAGCTTATAAATGTTACTTTTAAAGGACCCAGAATCTTAAGAACGGGAAAGCAAAAACAGTTCCAATGAACGTTGTTGACTTGATTCTTAGTTCTGTAAAGGCGCGGAGCTTAAGGTGCTCCGTAGTTCTGGACAAGCTTATCAGCAAACAGGGTTTCTCGCTTTGCCCATTCATTAGATCACCCACTAAGCCGCTTCCCTAGGCCTGAGCTGTGTGTGCTTCCTTGGGAGGAGGATCCAGCCAAGAACAGGGAAAACAAAAATCTGAACTCTAATACACAGAGAAACTGTAGAAATGGGGATACTCAGAGAGCGGAATTGGTGAATTGTGTAATTGATTGAAGGTGTTGGGTTAATTTGAAAAGTTTCAGGAAGAAGCAAGGAAGCCTGATTGATGTAGGGAGAGCAGGAGGTGGAGAATTGCAGAGGGACAGCTGAAATGTTTCCTAATTGAGTCATGCGTGGTCGATGAAACTGAAGAGGGTTTGACAGGTTTTAAATTCTTTTTTTTTTTTTTGTGACAAAGATTGGGCCAGGTTAGTAAGCTGGTAAAAAATGATCCAATGCACAGGGTAAAATTCAGCGCAGCAGGAGCGACTCGCAGGCGCGTGTGTTAAATAAGAAGGATGGGACCCGCTGCCCAGATGGGAAAGGCTGTCTTGCCTAAGAGCAGGTCACCTGTGACAGGAGGGGCAGAGCAGCAAGATGCGGAGCTGCGATTGCAGCTGGAGTGGGGGGCGCTCCGGGAAGGCCTTGGTTTGTGTTGGTTTCACAATGAGAGAGTAAAGTGATATGGTGAGTTTGAGGGGAGATAGCAGGAAATAGTGGCCGAGAGACATGTCCATCCGCTGGCAGCAACAGTGTTCACTTGTGGTCTTGAGGGGGAAAGAAGACCAGTTACCAAGGCTGTGTGTTTTTCTCCAGCCAAATGAGACGCATTGAGAGGCATGAGAAAGTCCTGTTAACCTTCCTTAAAGTTGTTACTTAAAAACGTCCTGGTGTCGATGACGCATCCCGGAGATCCCAGCGCTTGGAAGGGAACCAGCCTGAGTTCCAAGCCATGAAGGGCGGAGTGGTGGGGGAGGGGTTGCATCTTGCACCTTGCATCGAGAGACACAGTTGTAAGCCCCCTGCAGGACGTGGGCAAGTTCCTGGCCTCCCTCGACAGGCGCCGTCCTGTGTCGAAGGGACAGCAGGGACTCCTGGCTTTGAGGAGACCCAGTCAAGTACGGGGACACGTTTCTGTACTGTCTGTACTGTCAGGACATGTGCAGCAGGCCGAGGCACTGCCGAGGAGAAGAGGGGAAGAGTGTCAGCAGGAGGAGAAGAGGGGAAGAGTGTCAGCAGGACGCCGTGCTGTCCCGACGGCAGAGGTGAAGACGCTTGCATATTAATAGGAGGCAGCTGCGCGCACTGGCCTCGCAGCGACCTGCGGGGGCAGCTGTGGTGTTAGTCTTGATCCACTCGACGAGTTCTGGCCTCGCCCAGGAGACCAGCCTCTGCTGCACGTGAGGATTGTCAGGTGCAGGCAGCGGTTCTGTGGGCGGGGAGCTGGGCGGGTGAAAGGGAGAAAGTGAGCTGCAGATCGTGGCCGCGGCCTCCAGCTCCTGCCTGTGGCGTCCCGCCGAGCAAACCCTTCCTTAGGTTGCTTCCGCCGGTGTCTTGCAGTAGCAGTTGTAGGAAGACAGTGCAGAGCACGGGTTGGCAGGGCAGAGTGCACCAGATGTGGGGGGACGCTGTGCCCAAGCCGGCATGTGCCCAGTGGGCACTGGGAGCTGTTGACAATTTGAGGTCACAATTCAAGTGGATGAAAAGAGCAGAATAGGGGAGCCTCTTTCTTTGTATGTCGTGTCCGTGGTGTACTCGGTCCCGTTTCCAGCTTGTTGGATGAGTAGATAAATCGGAACGATCTGGAGCAGCTGGAAAGAAGAGGGATATCAGTCAGATGGAAGGAGTCCAAAGAGCATTGGGTCGAATTGACACTTGGAGGCTACTGAGATGAGGGGTGAAGAAGGGTGAAGGGGATGATGACTCCCACATTATAATTTTTGTTCTGACTCAGGAAGCAGAAGGGAATCAAGGCAGTGTGGGGGTACACTGTCAGGGATCTGTGACCCCAGCTGCCTGGCGCATGAAGCTGCTGTCCAGGGAGGCCGGCGGGCGGAGCCTCGGAGGCCTTGCAGCTGACAGGCCAGGGTGGTGCCCAGGAGACTCCTGACCTCTGTTTTGCCGTCGCCCACTCCCCATCGCCCCACACAGTTGCCCACACAGTCGCCCACACACCAGACTTCCCAAGCAGGAGCGCTTGTTTTCGCCTGTGGTTGTCATTGCTTCGTACATGTGGCTCTGGTGGCACTTGGGCTGTGTGGAGATTGTTCGCATCCGCCCCTCCCCGGGTCCTCCAGTGTCCTGCTAGTCTTTGTTTCCTGCCCAGAGTCCTCTGCCAGGGATTCCCGTGGGAGTGAGTCGTTGGTACGCAGAAGCGTCACTGGGCTCAAGTGACCATCTCGTCACCGAGCAGCTGGGTGCAGGTGCATGCCCCCCCCAGCAGCCTGTGTCTTCAGTCAACACCTGCACCCGCTGGCTCTGCACAGACTGCAAGCACCAGGCCTTCACCGGCCCCGGCACTGAACAGCAAGTGGGTCTTCTCCAGTTGCGCGAGGCATCCCGAAACACACCCCATGCAGTTCCTTTCGGAAACAACAAGGAATGGTGGGCCATGGTCCCCAAAACTTGATGTGTCTGAAGACATCTTTCTCAGCCGCTTCCAAAGCTCCAGCTAGCGGTGCGTTGGGAAAATGGATCCATGCGGAGCAGTTGCTGGCCTCTCCTGTGTGGGAAAACCACATTCAGCGGGCGCTTGACGCTTGATGCCCACAGAACCGGAAACACCTTGCTGACCTCAGGCTGTTTGCACTGAGTTGCATCATCCTCCAGAGCCGGTTACCGTGTGAATACAAACCTGCGTTGAAGCAGAGGTTGCTGTGCAAAATGAAGTCCGTGAGGGAGCCGAGCACATTTGGCTTTCAAAGATGTGGTGCGAGGAGAGGGAGCCGCCTCCTCCTCTAACCTCCTCCTCCAGCCTCCTCCTCTAACCTCCTCCTCTAACCTCCTCCTCCATCCTCCTCCATCCTCCTCCTCCATCCTCCTCCAGCCTCCTCCTCCAGCCTCCTCCAGCCTCCTCCAGCCTCCTCCTCCAGCTCCTCCTCCAGCCTCCTCCTCCCATCCTCCTCCAGCCTCCTCCAGCCTCCTCCAGCCTCCTCCAGCCTCCTCCTCCAGCCTCCTCCTCCAGCCTCCTCCATCCTCCTCCTCCATCCTCCTCCAGCCTCCTCCATCTCCTCCCTCCTCCATCCTCCTCCAGCCTCCTCCTCTAGCCTCCTCCTTCAGCCTCCTCCTCCAGCCTCCTCCTCCAGCCTCCTCCTGCAGCCTCCTCCTGCAGCCTCCAGCCTCCTCCAGCCTCCTCCTCCATCCTCCTCCTCCATCCTCCTCCTCCATCCTCCTCCTCCAGCCTCCTCCTCTATCCTCCTCCTCCAGCCTCCTCCTCCAGCTTCCTCCTCCATCCTCCTCCTCCATCCTCCTCCAGCCTCCTCAAGCCTGCTGACATGCGGCCGCTCGAGAGGACTCCTTCCGCCTTCAGGCTCAGCGTCTCGGGCTGTTCCTTTCCCTGCTGGAAAGAAAGTGGTTGTTCCAGACGCTGCTGCTGCGGTGTGGATTCTCTGCTGCGGCGTGGATTCTCTGCTGCGGCGTGGATTCTCTGCTGCGGCTCGCCTCATGCTGCCCGTCTCCCTCCGTGCCCAGTCCCTGGCTAGAGGGTCCCAGGGAGCTAAAGGAATCTGTCTTCAAAAGTTGAGCTCCGGGGCTTGTTGGCGAGAGGGACGAGCGAGCAGTCATTGCACCTGGTAACCTGGAGCTTGCAGCGTGAACTCTGCCTGGGGCGCGTGGAGTCGAGGGAGGCAGGAGGCTTCAGAGAGGAAGACGGGAATCACTGGGGGTGAGGGGGTGCCCCACTAGTGCGGCTCCTCGTGCGTCCTGCTTTGAGTGGTGGTGAACCCTTTTCCACCCAGTAAACTTTCCCTCTGGAGGGCATTGAAGGAACCAAGATTTTTTTCAACGTCTTCAAGTTTACTGGCTGTTGTGTTGCGTTTACGTCTGTGGACGTCTTGGTTGCGTGTCTGGCACCGAGAGCCCCTCACAGATCCCCGATGTGGCTCGATGGAAAGACATAACCTCCTTTAGAGGAATTTTCAGATACGTCAGACGGTTTTAGATCTACTGCCATTGATTGACCTTGGCAAGAGGTTTTAAAATTGAATGTTTCCCCCTCACATTTTCCATCTTATTGAAGAAAAGAAAATACCTATAGCTGATAGTATATTTTAGGATTTCCCGCGAGACACCAACATATTAAACTTAGGATGATAGAACCTATTCTTTGGGGGGTTGAATCAACACTGTTGCTCCAAGATTGTAGCATGAAGAGCTGCAGCAGGCTCGGCAGTTTACGTGGGAGGAAGAAGCCACGCTCTGGAAGGGCCCCACGGCTGGTTCATGGTCTCGGCACACGTGTATGGATGCTGCGCCGGGGTGATGCGGGCCTGAGCGGGGCGTGCTGGACACGGGATGTCCTGTCACCCGCAGGCCACTGTGGCAGGGGACGACCAAACCCCTCCACTCCACCGCCTGCAGCCCGGGGAACAAGGCAGAGTGTTTGTCTTTAGCCAAACCACCCCAGCAGGAAGAGGCGCAGCAGTAGCCTGGCCCGGGAAGGTGTGGGTGCCGCGGGTCCAGTGCTTGCTCCGCACCTGGGCAGAGCTGGCCGGCTCACTTTTGGGGGCCCTAGGTCAGGACACGCTGCACTCGGTGACTTCGCCAGCTCTCCCAGCCCAGCGTGCGAGGCTCGGCCTGGGACTGCGGTCCCTGTTTTCTGTCGTCTGGGGAAGCTGTTCTCGGCTGTGGGTCCAGGTGTGGGGGAACGGGGGGGGGGGGTCCGATGGCAAGAGTCGATTCTCAAGCCCTGACCACACTGGCAGGAACCAACTGAGGTGAGAGGTGAGACGCCCCGCCCAGCCTCGGGCCTCCTGCACCTGCTGCTGCTTCTAATCATCCTTCAGTCTGACCCACGGCTGCGTCTTCGCACTTTACTGGATTGCTTTTCAGCTTACAGAAGGGCCCTGCTTCAGGCTCCCGGGCAGCCCGCAGCCTCAGGGTCGCCGTCCAGGCTCACTCAGTACAGACAGGCCTGGAAAATGTGCGCCTTGGCCAACCAGTAACTCTCCAGCGTGGTGGGTCTCGGGATGGAGTGGTGACGTCCTGCGTGGAGTTAGGGGAGGCGTGGTTCACGGATGCAGGAGTGCAGTGGCGGTGGCCCGAGAGAGGAGCAGGACTGTACGGGGTGCTCCGGTCCCTGTTTGCTCCCGCCCTGTGCGTTCACGGGACTTGGAGTGGTGTGTCATAGATGTCGGGTGGTGGACGGGTGGCCCTGTACATCGCCCTCCTGATCGTCCCCGCAGCTGGGCCAGGGCCATTTGGATTCTCCCAGGGTGGAGCCCAGGGACAAAGACCACTTCCCACAAAAGATGCTCATAGATCACGCTGAAGGTTTTTCTTCTCTTACAAATGTAGGTCTTGGTGGGAACTGATTTTTTTTATTTATTCAAGTGTGTGTATATGCGTGCGCGCACACGCGCGCGCGTGTGTGTGTGTGTGTGTGTGTGTGTGTGTGTGTGTGTAGAACCACGGGCGAATTTGGAACCACCATGGACGCCTCCACCACCTCCTCGTTTACTCTGCCCCAGGATTCACAGGCTCCGCCCTACCAGGACCAGAAACACAGGCCGCCCCTGCTTCTGCCCGGCGTCTGTATGTGGGGTCTAGGATCCGAACTCAGGACCTTCTGCCTGCAAGGCAGAGGCTTAACCCCTGAGCCACCTCTTCAGCCCGGGGGAACTGACATTAATATTGGCAGGATACGGCAGGATGCTCCCACTGGGGGAAGGGGTCGCACCTGGGCCTCTGTTCCCTGGGCCAGCCCCAGTCCCCCTAATTGGCCCCTGTTCCCCGGGCTGGCCTCTGGCCAGTGGCAGGCGTTGGGTCAGCACAGGCTTCCACAGGAGGTGGATCTGCACAGATCCTCCAAGTCTGGGTGGAGTTGGTCGAGTGAGGAGAGGAAGGCAGCATGTGGTTGTGCTTGGAAAGCATCCGGGCCAGCGGGTACGGAAGGCTGCCAGACCGCTCTGGTTGGGGCTCACGGTGCGCCCGGCCCGCCTCACGCTCACGGTGCGCCCGGCCCGCCTCAGGCTCAGGTGTAGCTCAGAACCGGCATCAAAACAGTTCGGTGCTTGGATTACAGGGCTACATCGCCACCCCACATCGATCCCCGCAGCTGCCAGGAGATTTCAGACAGTGTTTTGAGGACAGTGAGACTGTATTGGGGAGGTCCAAAGCAAGACTGGAGTTGGGGGGGCAAAAAAAAAAAAGACGCTAGGTGCAGGGCAAGGCGTGGGGCCCCTCGAGGTCTGGCGGTGGACGCGGTGCCGTGTGTAGAGAGCTGGCGAGCCACGTGGCGGCGAGGCGACGAGCTCGTGTGGAGATACGTGGACTTTTAGATCCAGGGTGTCTGGAGCTCAGGAGAGGGGTGGGCCAGTGGTGTCTGGAAGTCGACCTGGCATGGGGGCCAGGTCAGCTCCACCTGCAGCCTTCTCCAGGCAGCCTCTGCTTTCCGTCGCCCCACAGCTGAGCCGCTGACGCCCGACTGACCGTCCACTTTGGCTGCAGCCTGTTCTTGCACCCGGGAGGTGCGGTCTTGTGATTTCCCTGTGTCGAGTGCGCCCCGGCCTGCTGCGTCTCCAGCCTCGCGGCTCCCCAGGCCCTGTCGATGGTGTCTCCTCCGGGCTCTGAGCATCAGCACAGGCTTTCTGCGCCGCCTCCCCTGCGGAGCGTCTCTTGGTCGCATCTTTGGCTGTGTAGACTCCACCTCTCTGTCCTCTGAGCGCAGAGTCCGTCAGGGTTTGTGCCTCGTACCCGTGCCTGAGACTTGCAGGTGTTTAGTCAGCACTGAGCGTCGGTTGAGATCCGCTGAGTGAATGGGGGTCATAACCCTCACTTCGCCTCCTCATTTTCCAGTCACAGAACCAAGGGGCTGTGGCTTGGGCTTGTCGTCTAGGCTGTCCGTGCAGCTCGGCGCTAGAATTGCAAATTGAGTTCTCAGGGGATGTCTCGTGGTGGCCTGGCGCTGTGGTGGCCGTGGCGCTGTGGTGGCCGTGGCGCTGTGGTGGCCAGCTGGAAGCCGCACCACGGCTGGGTTTTGAAGCCGAGAGCTGTTGGTCCTGTGACACCCACCGTGTGCTAGTGACTGCGTGTTCCTCACCTGGCACGGAGGGTTCAACACGTGCTGTTTGCATTGCAGCTGTGGGCAAGTCCACCTTGGTGAAGCTGCTCAGGAAAGCCCACCCAGCGTGGTGCGTGGCTGCAGAACCTGTGGCGGCGTGGCAGAGCGTGCAGGCCGCCGACACGCAACAAGTAAGTCTTGACAGGGCGGGTGCCTAGCAGCTTGGGCGAGAGCTTTTCCCCGAGGGGAACCCGCCCGCTCGGCCCCATGTTCAGATACCTCCATGCTAGAAAGCAGGCCACAGAGGATGTGGCCTGCAGCCGCCTTTAGTTTTGACGCTTGTGGCTTTCACATGTCGCAGTAAAGTGCTCTCCTCTCTTCTTTGTGGTTTCCCAAAACATGTCCAGCTGTCCTGGCTTCTTAGACGGCTCTTGTCATTCCAACCCTTGAGTATTTTTAAAGCACGCCCAGACCCCAGGCATTTAGCTGAAGACTTGGGCCCGGTGTCAGTTCTCCTGGGGCCTGGGGTCGCTCTCCAGCCAGCCGCACCAGTGCGAGCAGAGGACCAGTCCGGACAAGCCGCATCTCTCCTGGTCTCCGTGGGCGCCTCTCAGAGTGCAGCGGGCAGCGTATTCTGGTTCTTTCCTGCTCCACCCGTGGAGCCACGCGGCTGGGGCATGGCTTAGGCTCTGCCCTGCTGCTGTGCGGCCACCCCGTGCACCTCGTGGGCTCTTGCCTGGCACCTCTGCGGGCAGGGTGGCACCACCCTGGCCTCCGGGTGCTTGCCATTCTGAAGCGAGCCCCGCCGAGTGCGAGCTCCGTGCTGGTTTCCACCTGCCCCGCAGCGTGGCTCCGACAGCTGCGCTGGCCGCGCTGACAGCGTCCCGGCTCGTTCTGGGCCCTGCCGTGTCCCTGCAGCCCACCCGTGCTGCCCGGAGGCTGACGTACTCTGCAGACCGTCGGCGATCCGGTCACAAACGAGCTCTAAGACGCAGAAGCGCGGGGGTTGTGGCACTCCGCCTGCACGTGGAGTTCAGCGCTCCTCGGGGCTGCTGTGCGGCTCTTAGTGAACACTCGCGTGGCCACACTCACAGCCACGGGACACACGTCCTTCTAGCCCAGCCCTGAGGGGACAGTACTCTCGGTCACGGTCACGGTCTTGACTGAAACTTCACTGGAAGCCGCCTCCCAATTCCCGCCCCATAAGCGCCAAGTGGTGATGTTTGTGTACGTCGTGGTCACAGGCAGCTGCGGAACAAACGCTCCCGCCGCCCGCTTAGCACAGGCACACGGCCAGCGCTTTTTCTTTTATCCCTCTCTGTACAGAGGAGCAGCTGGGTCTCTTTCCATATACCTGCATAAATGTAAAAAGTGTATGTACACTCACTAACTTTTTAAAAATCTTATTTTTCTGTGTGCCTCAGGGCGCTGTGTGTGCCTGTGGAGGCCCCAGGCAATCACCGTGGATGCCTCTACCTCCTATTTGCTTTGTGTGGAGTTTCCCAGGCTCCACCTTGAGGGCCAGAAGTACAGCCCCTCTCCCCCACTGCCATTTCCACCTAGCTTTTTTGGGGGGGGGGATCCAGGATCTGAACCCAGAACCTTCTGCTTGGGAGGCAGAGTCTTAACCCCTGAGCCATCTCTCCGGCGCCCACTTGCATTTTTGAAACAAAAATTACAGGTGGCAAGATGGCTCAGTGGTTAGACTCACCCCCGTGTGGAAGGCAGGCGTGGATGCCACACAGTTGTCCTCCGATCTGCGCACATGTGCCCCACACATACATAAAAGTTAACTTACAGTCACTACCCCATGCCCTGGTAGGCAAGGCTGCTGTCAGAATATTTCGTTCTGGGGGTTTCAGGGTACAGGATAGCGTGGCGTTTGCCGTAGTTCTCCAGCCTCATTCTGAGCATTCAGCCTTCTAATCGCCCCACATTGCAATAGAAGCTGCAATGACAATGTCCTGTGGCCAGACTCCTCCTTGTTTTACCATTTTACTTTTTTGAGACTGTCTAGTCTAAGCTGGCCTGGAAGCGGCTGATCGTCCTCCCATCTCCCAGGGCCGGAATTACAGGAATGTTCACCGTGCCGTTTAAACCTTTTACTGTCCTTTTTTCTTTATCTAATAATCTTTTAATTTTCTAGTTTTACAAGCATATCGAGTACTTCTCCCTGCCTCCCTCTTCCCCCTTCTTCCCCTCCCCCCACTTCATCACCCTTCCCACCTTCCTGCCTGACCTCTTCTATGGGCCCCAGAGTGTCTCTGGCCTGTCTGCTCTAGTGGGTTCAGGCTTCTGGCATACGAAGTGGCCCTTCCTCAGACCACCCCACTGATAGGCATCCCCCCTTCACTCATCCAGCCCTGGTTCCAGGGTTCCCACTGCATGTAACTATGTCTCCTAAGAGCCTTGCTAGTCTTTGGGGCGTGTTGATTCGTGAGTCTTTATGCAGGTCTGGTAAGGACAAGTCTCGCTGCAGTGAGTTCCTAGATGCAGCAGTCCTGCCTTGAATGGGGTGTTCTATCGAAAGGTTCTTACAATCTTACCACCTCCTCTTCCGCCAGGTTCCTTGAGTCTTAGTATGGGAGAGATTAGTAAACCTTTTTTTTATAATCTTATTTTTTTAATTTTTTTATTATTTATTCAATTGTGCGTGTGTGCGTATGTATGTGCGCGCGCATGTGTGTATGTGTGTGTGTAGAACCACGGAAGAATTCGGGAACCACCATGGACGCCTCCACCTCCTTGTGCCCCGGGATCACAGGCTCCGCCCTACCAGGACTAGAAGTGCAGGCCGCCCCTGCCTCCGCCTGGCGTCTATACGTGGGATCTGGGATCCAAACTCAGGACCTTCCGCCTGCAAGGCAGAGGCTTAACCCCTGAGCCACCTCTCCAGCCCAGTAAACCTTTTTTTTTTTTTTTTAAATATTTTATTTATTTTGTGTGTCTGTATGTCAAGAGGGGACTGTCACCCAGGGTGTCTCAGGGAATCATCCTGGATTGCTTTACTTCCTTCTTGCTTCAATCTGGGATTTCCCAGGTTCTGCCCACCAGGGTTTATAACCTTTCTGCTTGGCTTTTTTTTTTTTTTATGTGGGACCTGGGACCTGCACTCAGGACCTTCTGCCTACAAGACAGAGTCTTAACCCCTAAGCCATCTCTCCAGCCCCCAGTAAACCTTTTTTTAAAAAAACTTTTTTTTAAAAAATTTATTTTGTGTGTGTGTTTGAGACTTTGGGTCCCAAGGTGACTTTGGGAATCATCTAGATTGTTTCCACCTCCTTCTTGCTTTGCTCTGGGATTTCCCAGGCTCCTCCCACTGGACTGGAAGTGCGGGCTGCTGTCCTTTCTGCATTTCTGCCCAGCATTTTTATGTGGGACTTGGGATCTGAACTCAGGACCTTCTGCTTGTGAGACAGATTCTTAACCCCTGAATCATCTCTCCAGCCCCAAAACCTTTTTTTTAATACTAAAAAGTTTATTGACTTAGTATGTAGCATGGTTAGATACAAGTGCCATATACCTTTTATTTTTATAACCAGATTTTGTGTGCTTGGCTATTAGGATAATCTAAAGCTATAATATTGGTATCTCATATTAGGAAATTTCCTAAGTACGCGGTCAGCAATGATGGGTGTTTACTACTTTTCATCCTTGCTAATGTGAGAGGTACGAAAAAAATTTTGGTGCTAGTGATCAAACTCAAGGCATTGCACATGGTAGGCAAATGCAGTACCATCGAGCTACATCGTCCGCCTAGGTAGGCATCGTGGGTGTGCGTGTGTGTGTGTGTGTGCACGTGTGTGTGCACGTGTGCGTGTGCGTGCGCGTGGGCCTGTGCTGTGGCAGCTGGAGCGTGGCCTGTGCTGTCTGTCCGTCAGCGTCCGTCCTTCCACACACATCCTTCGCTGCCTGCAGCTCCTGGACCAGGTTGTGCTGACAGCCGGGACCCGCAGGGACCCGCCTCTCCGCCTGCCTCGTGCTGGGCACACGCTGCCCGGCAGCCTCTGGGTGGAGCTCGGGGCTTCGTGCTCGCCAGCCGAGCGCTCTGCCAGCGCGTCCTCTCCCCTGCGGACTGTTACTTTTTTTTGTGCCGGGGATTGAACCAGGATCTTCCACGTGTCAGGCAGTTCTCTACCCTGAGCTGCACCCCGGGTCCTGACTATGCTATTTTTTATAATTGCTTAGTGAACCGCCTACTTTTCCTTCGCCCTTTTTTCCTGCTGGGCTCTTCGTCCTTTTATAGTGACTCTATAAAGGCTCATCGTGGACGCAGTGTAGTCACTCTCCGATACTGCTGTTTTCCTTTTTGCTTTTCTGTATTTCGTGATACGGTTTTTATGCAGTGAGAGCCATCCAAAGTTTTTCTATTTTTAAAACTCCAGTAGACCATGATTTTAAAAAAATCCTGTATTTTTGTTGCTTTTATGGGGTGTGTTTTGTGTGGCTTTACAAGATTGTAAGACTAATTTTGTTGTTTCCACAAGTGCTTCTCTGTGTTCTGGCGCCTGCCCCTGAGCGGGCTGTCCTTGGTGGTCCCTGGCCTCCCACCCGTTGTCTTTCCACCTGGTTGTTGCTGTTGTGAAGGAGACGGGTCGACTGTGTCTGGCCTCGATGGCTTGGTTCCTCCGTCAGTTTTCTCGCGGGGCTTTAGGGGACAGGGCCACTCACAGGGCCCTGTGGCCGAGTTTTCTGGTCTGTGCCTCTTGGCGTTTCCTGTCTTGGGGCGGGTCTTGCAGAAGCGCCTTCAGTCCCCACCCTGCGCCGGCTCCCTCCAGGCCCCGCTCTTCCCTGTCCTCGGACGCTACGCTTGTGTCAGCACCTTTTTAGTATGAGCTAATCATGACGTTTTAACCTTTAAATTTCTTAGTCAGAGACTTGGTAATGATGGGGACTGTTCCGTCGCGGGCCCACAGGTGGTTTGGGAATTTACACGCAGACCTAAACGTAAGGATGGTTCCGGCGTGGACTGACGTGCTGGGATTTATGTGCAACTTTAAATGCAACTGGCATTGCTGGCTCTGGACAGTTCTGTCTGTCGTCTGTCTGTCTGTCTGTCTGTCTTATTATATTTATTTTTCCCCAATCATATAAGCTTAATAGGTACCCCAGTCCCCTCCCTCCCTCCATCCCTCCTCGACAGTTTCTTTTAAACATAGTAATTTCCACTTTGTTAGTTTTCCCAGAAAACGGCTTTGTCTTTCATTTTCAAGAATCCACCTCTTTCCAGGGGCTTTGGTGGAGGTCTTGGGGCGGCACCAGCCTAAACTGGGGTGGGGTGTTCGGTCCTTCCAAGATGGGTTCCTGACTCCCGTGCCGTGGCTGGCACAGCTCACAGCTCAGAGGGTCACACTGCACTTGGGGACGCGAGCGTGGGAGACAGTGGCTTCAGACCGTCCGCCTTCCAGAGCTGGGCGTGCAGGCTGTGGCCGTTTCTACCCGGTGTTTTTCCGAGGGATTTGGGATCCAAAGTCAGGTCCTTCTGTTGTGAGGCAGAGGCAGAGCCTGTGAGATGTCGTTCCAGCCCAGGATTTAAGTTTAATAGTTTAAAGTTAGGAAAAGTTTAAAGGAAACGTCTTTACTTTTCCTTATCCAGAATTACTTAATTTTAAAAAAGTTGAGAGAGATGAAATGAGAGATATAAGAGAGCAGATATATGCACTTCCATGCGTGTGCATATATATGTGTGTGTGTGAATATGAGTGTGAGATTCGTGTGTGTGATTGCGTGTGATTGTGCGTGTGTGGTTGTGATTGTATGTGCGTATAAATGTGAGATTATGCGTGTGTGGTTGTATTGTGTGTGAGATTGTGTGTGAGATTGTGTGTGTGTGTTTGTGATCGTGTGGTTGTGGTGTGTGAGATTATGATTGTGATTGTGTGATTGTGTGGTTGTGATTGTGAGATGATGGGGGGTGTGTGTGTATTGGCCACAGGACAACTTTCAAAAGTGACCCAAGTCCCATGTGGGTCACAGCCAACTTTGCTCGCTGAGTCTTGCCAGCCTTGGATTATTGAATATTTTGTATAACAGTGTAGGTTTGGGTGGATTTTTGATGGAGGGGATAGATTCCATTGATGATTAGCTATGTTACAGGTCTCTTTATTGAGAGAAGATCCAGTTAATGGATTTTGTATTTTAAACTCAGGGGGAAACTTGCATTCTGGTTCTTTATTTTTTTTTGCCTTTGAATTTATTCACTTTTTTCTTAGACTTTTATAAAGCTCTCAAAGTTAATTTAGTTTTGTATTTCTTCTTTTCTTTGTGTCTTAACAGTGTATTTACATGTAGGCATTTCCTTACTCCATAGGGTAAACTCTGGTTATATTTTGAGAATCTGACACAGTTTTAAGTGACTGAAGAGTTCCTAATGGTGGCCTAAAATATAAAAGTAGCTTGTGTTGCGGGACAGCGTTATGTACTCCTGGTCTTTTTCTTTTTCTTTATAAGTAATTTTTCTTTCCCCCTCTTTATTAGGCTTTCTTTTTCGTTTTGTTTTTAATGAATCGTTAACATTTTTGCAAGATAAAATTGTGAATTCCTTTCTTTGTGTGTCGTATGTATTTGTATCTGTCTGCGAGGATGTATAAACTGCTATATATAAATGTCAATCTTCTGTTACTTGGTGATTTTCTTTAATTTTTTCCTTTATCTTAGTTTCTTTATCAGTTTACCCTTTTTAAAAGAAATCATTGCGTGGTACATATGTGTTCATGTGGGTATATATGTATCTGTGTGCATATGTACACAGGCCAGGTCAGCATCAGGTATGTTGCATTCATGTGAATGTGTGCACCTGGAGGGGTGGCCAGAGATCGACATTGGTGTCTCCATGTGTATGTGTTCGCATGAATGTGTACATGTGGGGATTAGAGGTCAGGGGTCGACATTGGTGTCTTCATGTTACGTGTGTGTGTGTAGGCCAGAGGTTGGCGTTGGTTTCTTCATGTTTGTGTTCCTGTGAATGTGTGCACATGGTGGTAGGGGAAGGTGGCGTGCGGGGTCATGCTGTCCACGTCGTTTCCTCACTGCCCATGAACCGTAGGCGTCACCCGTCCTTCCCTCCCATCCAGAGGTGCAGCGTGTCTCCACTGCCTGCTTTCGCGCCGTCTGGCGAAGGTCTTAGGCTGTGGCGGCACTTTGCTCACTGAGCCGTCTGCCAGCTCGTGACGGTTCACCCTTGGTGAGTAACCACCTAGGCCGGCCCGTCCCTGTAGATGGGAATCTCCGCGGTGGGAGCCCTTCCAAGTCAAGTCTTCCTCTCACACAGCCGCGTCCCGTGGAGGCGGAGGACGACCTGTCCACCGTGCGGTCCTCCCGCCCGGCCTGAGGCCAGGGCTCTCTGCCTTGGAGCTGTAAGCTAGGCTAGCCGGCCTTGTGCAGCCAGATCTGTCTACTTCCTGGAAGGGGGGGAGGGCAGGGGTGTGCGCTGCTGTCTCCAGCGGTGTGTGCTGTGGTCTACTTGGGTGATTCTGAAGCACTTCCACCCGCTGAGCCACCTCTACCCCCTTCCTTTCTTTTTTTTTTTTTATTTATTTATTCAATTGTGCCTGTGTGCATGTATGTGTGCGCACGCGCACCGTGTGTGTGTGTGTGTGTGTGTGTGTGTGTGTGTGTGTGTGTGTGTGTGTATGTGTGTGTGTGTAGAACCACGGGCGAATTCGGGAACCACCATGGACGCCTCCACCTCCTCCTTTTACTCTGCCCCGGGATTCACAGGCTCCGCCCTATCAGGACCCGAAGCGTAGGCTGCTTCCCACTTCCGCCCGGCGTCTATACGTGGGATCTGGGATCCGAACTCAGGACCTTCTGCCTGCAAGGCAGAGGCTTAACCCCTGAGCCACCTCTCCAGCCCCTACCCCCTTCCTTTCTGAGACAGAGTCTCACTGAGCCCAAAGCTCACCCATTGGGGTACACTGGGTGACTAGGGATCCTCCCATCTGTGTCTTGAGCACTGAGGGTGTGGGGAGTAGCGCCCAACTTTCACATGTGCTGGGATGGTACCTGGGGCTGTGCGGCTCGCGCTGTTCTTCCAGGCAGACCCCACACCGAGCTAACCGTGGGGAGGCCAGCGTTTGGGCTGTTGAGAGTGGACACGAGACTCCAGAGGTGGGTCCTCCACGTTGTTGTCATCCGTTTTCCTCGTGGTGGGGGCAGCTGCCGTGGGGTTCAGTGCTTGGTGCTCCCTCTGCTTTCCGGGCGGGTGGATTGTTCCCCTTCAGTGTTCTTTTTTCCATAGTGCTGCTTTTTTGACGTCTTGTTCTTGTCAATGAGGCAGCCTTGTGGGGGTCCTCACAGCGTTTGTCTCCTCTTCCGGGCAAAGACGTCTTCAGCCGCACAAAGTTTTTATGTCCAATTCTCTCCTGACTTCACATTTGGAAGATCTTTGCATTTTTTCCTGTAACTAAGATTTTTTTCAGAAGCCATGTCGCTTCTGTGTGTGGTTCGTTGTTCTTCCCCAGAACATTCCGCTCTTAGCCTCAGCTTCTGTTGCAGTCCGCCTGCATGGTTGCTGATAAATGACCATCACACAGCTTAAGGGAACAAGGAGTTTACTTTCTTACGACAGTCTGGTTACAGTTCATAGTCCAGCTTGACCGGAGAGCACACACCAACACCAGGGCCGAAGGAACTGGCCACCATAACGGCTGAGAGATGGACAATTCTTACTTGCCAGACCAGCATGTCTGGCCAAGTATACAGAAGGATGCCAACTCTCTCAACCAGGTCTCTCTGATTTATCCAGGGCCTAATCTCACCCACCATGGGCTGGGTCTTCCCCAGCAGCCAGACAATCTCCTTCAGGTTTGCTCTGGGCTTAACTCAACCATCAACTTTCCACAACTGTGCCCAGAGCTCAAACCCTCAAGAGTCAAGTTGACACCTGTGTTTAACTATGACAGCTTCTGAGCACCATGACAGACCATGGACTCCAAACTTGAGCAGATCGAACTTGTGCCCCTGATGTACGCTGGGCTCTTGGCGGGGGCATCAGAGTGACTGGCGATGCTTCTGCAGGGGAGATGGCAGGAAGGGGAGAAGCTCTGAACGGCGCACACCTGAGCTGCGTGGCTTTCCAGTCAGCCTGGCGCTGCACGATTGGCTTCTGGCGAAGCCTTTGCTCATGTCTGAGGCAGTTCAGCCAGCTCGGAGCGTGTCATCTAGCCCCCACCTGAAATGCTCTCTTCCGAGCCTCCGTGCTGTCTGGGTCCCCATCCCACTGTCTCTCACCTGCCAGCTGGAAACTTTGCTGTGCGGTTCTCTCCACCTCGTCGAGTAAGCATTTCTCACACATCGGGTCTTTAAAGACAAGACGTTCTCTCTTCATACACTTGGCATCCTTGAGTGCTGTGACGATGTCCTGTCCACCTTCATATGAGAAGACTTGAGGCCTTGGTCAGGATAAGGCTCCTGCCTAGCATTCAAGGGGTTGCCATAAAATGAACCTTCTAGGAGTGTGCGAGGGTCAGAATGAAGAGGTCGGAGGAAGCTGCGATTCAGTCCCTTTTGCTGCTCTCAGATCCTACCCTGACCTGGACAGGTGACCATAACCCCACGTGGAGTCGCCTCTGGGAATGGTCACCTCGTGACCTTGTTATAGCCCAGTGAGCATTAAAGGAGAATCACTTCCTTTTCCTGTGCCCTTTACAGCACCATGTGGTCCACCCACGGCCTCTTCCCACGTGGTCCCACCCACGGCCTCTTCCCACGTGGTCCCACCCACGGCCTCTTCCCACGTGGTCCCACCCACGGCCTCTTCCCACGTGGTCCCACCCACGGCCTCTTCCCACGTGGTCCCACCCACGGCCTCTTCCCACGTGGTCCCACCCACGGCCTCTTCTCACATGGTTCCCCATCCACGGCCTCTTCCCACGTAGTCCCTATCCACGGCCTCCTCCCACGTGGTCCCCATCCACGATTGAGCTGATGAACGCAGATCCATAGCGCCCTTGCCCTCAATCGATTTTGCACTGACTTGATAGAGCCCAGAAAACAGCCCGGGGCTCAAGGATCCTCCTGGTTCTCTTGCATATGGTGCGTAAGTGAAACTCCTTGTGCGTCGCGCGGAGAAGTCTGTGTCTGCTTGTTTGTTCGAGTGAAACGTGAGTCTTTGGAGAAAGATGCAGCGTTCCGCCGTTGGTTGGCTGCATTTTCATATAAGCTACTGCTTTCTTACCTGCTGTGAAGTTTTAGAGAAAACCACAGCTGGGAGTGGAATCTGGAACGTCAGTGTTACACTGGAAGGATTTGATCCAAGTGCACTTTAGATGGCTGTCGGTTTTTAGCTCCACTCCAGACAGACTCAGGGAGCCCAACATGTGGTGACTGTGTGGCTTCTGTTTGAGGATTCCGGGTGCGGGTTCTGCCCTGTAGGTTCTGCTCTCACAGCTCACGCAGGGGCTGTGTCCTCTTTCTCCATCTATTTTTGTGGAAGGAAGGACAGTCTCCTTCCTGGTCATGCAGCCTCAGCTAAGCCAGAGGGTCGATTCTTTCGCTTCCTATCAATACATCGTGTTGTTTTACAGTTCCCACTGCAGATAATAGTGGGGGAAACTGCTGTGATAATTTCTCACGTGGCATACCGAGTCTTCCTGGGAAAGGGTGGGGTCGTAGTGTGAAGTAAATCCACCTTCCAGGAAATTCTCCTCTTATGATCTCTACCCAGAGTCTTGGGAACTTGCTGGACATGATGTATGAGCAGCCCGCGCGATGGTCCTACACATTCCAGACCATGTCCTTCATGGGCCGCCTGAAGGCTCAGCTGCAGACCCCATCCGACGACCTTGGGTGTGCCGAGAAGTCCGTGCAGATTTTTGAGAGGTCTGTGTACAGCGACAGGTAAGGTGCTAAGCCCTCTGCCCCCAGAGACCCCCTTCCCGCATAGCCCTGCAGCGTGTTCGCTACTTGCTGCAACTGTACATCTTTCCTGTCTGTGCGTGCACGTGTGCATGTGTTGGGTGTGTGTGTGTACACGCACAGAGGTACAGGTGTGGGCACCTGTATGTGGGGGCCAGAGATGATGTTGGGTGTTGTTACTTAGGTGCGATACGCCTTCTTTCTCTTTCTGGAGACAGCGTCTCTCACTAGCCTGTACCTTGCCAAGTGGGCTGAGCTGACTGGCTACTGATCCGCCAGCCCCTGTGACTTTGGTCTCTGCGTCCCAGCACTGAGTTACAGGCCCAGCACTGAGTTACAGGCCCAGCACTGAGTTACACCAGCACTGAGTTACACCAGCACTGAGTTACACCAGCACTGAGTTACAGCCCAGCACTGAGTTACAGCTCAGCACTGAGTTACACCCCAGCACTGAGTTACACCAGCACTAGTTACACCAGCACTGAGTTACACCAGCACTGAGTTACAGCCCAGCACTGAGTTACAGCCCAGCACTGAGTTACAGCCCAGCACTGAGTTACACCAGCACTGAGTTACAGCCCAGCACTGAGTTACAGCCCAGCACTGAGTTACAGCCCAGCACTGAGTTACAGCCCAGCACTGAGTTACAGCCCAGCACTGAGTTACAGCCCAGCACTGAGTTACAGCCCAGCACTGAGTTACAGCCCAGCACTGAGTTACAGCCCAGCACTGAGTTACAGCCCAGCACTGAGTTACAGCCCAGCACTGAGTTACACCCCAGCACTGAGTTACAGCCCAGCACTGAGTTACAGCCCAGCACTGAGTTACACCAGCACTGAGTTACACCAGCACTGAGTTACAGCCCAGCACTGAGTTACACCAGCACTGAGTTACAGCCCAGCACTGAGTTACAGCCCAGCACTGAGTTACACCAGCACTAGTTACACCAGCACTGAGTTACAGCCCAGCACTGAGTTACAGCCCAGCACTGAGTTATAGCCCAGCACTGAGTTACACTAGCACTAGTTACACCAGCACTGAGTTATACCAGCACTGAGTTACACCAGCACTAGTTACCCCAGCACTGAGTTACCCCAGCACTGAGTTACACCAGCACTGAGTTACCCCAGCACTGAGTTACACCAGCACTGAGTTACACCAGCACTGAGTTACAGCCCAGCACTGAGTTACACCAGCACTGAGTTACAGCCCAGCACTGAGTTACAGCCCAGCACTGAGTTACAGCCCAGCACTGAGTTACAGCCCAGCACTGAGTTACAGCCCAGCACTGAGTTACACCAGCACTAGTTACACCAGCACTAGTTACACCAGCACTGAGTTATACCAGCACTGAGTTATACCAGCACTGAGTTACACCAGCACTAGTTACCCCAGCACTGAGTTACACCAGCACTGAGTTACACCAGCACTAGTTACCCCAGCATTGAGTTACACCAGCACTGAGTTACAGCCCAGCACTGAGTTACAGCCCAGCACTGAGTTACACCCCAGCACTGCGTTACACCAGCACTGAGTTACACCAGCACTGAGTTACAGCCCAGCACTGAGTTACACCAGCACTGAGTTACAGCCCAGCTTCTTTAAAAAGACTAAAAAATAACTCTTTAAGAAGTTTTAATCCTGGGAGCCTTTATACCTCCACTCTTTAAAATGTACCCCAGCCGTGCTATGGGCGTGGTTTAGTGGTCAGGTCTGAACTCAGTCACAGAACCAGTGGAGGAGATACACTTACTCATTTGCTCAGCATAGATGTTTTTTCTCCAGCATAGATTTTTTTTTTTAATGACTTGTGTTGGCACTGCTGAGCACAAAAGGATTCCAAATTTCATGTCTCCAAAGCATCCAGTCGCTGCGTGTTCCTTAGAAACTGGAGTTCATTGTTGGGTATAAATTGTGTTTTATATCTGGACCCCTGAAGTTTGAGAACAACATTGACCCTTGAAGCCTTGGTTTCTCTTAGCTCTGACTTCCTGACTCGCCAGACCTCTGGCTGGAGAAGTGAGCAGAGCAGAAGCTGGGGGGAGGCTGGGGAGGGGCTGGGAGGAGGCTGGGGAGGGGCTGGGGAGGGGCTGGGAGGAGGCTGGGGAGGGGCTGGGAGGGGTCTGGGGAGGGGCTGGGAGGAGGCTGGGGAGGGGCTGGGAGGGGCTGGGGAGGGGCTGGGAGGGGCTGGGGAGGGGCTGGGAGGGGCTGATCTCCAGCTGTAGACTTTCTGTGTCTGGCTTCCGCCTCACATACCTTGAGGACAGATGTTTTCCTGGTGATGGTGAGGTTTCCCTCGATAGACGGGGGTCTCGGCAGCTGGCGCCATCGTCCTGACTGGGCGGGGAGGGTGCTGTTTGGTCACTCTGCCGTGGTGATGAGACCCTCGGGCCGGGGCTGCGTCTCAGCCGTGGGGCGGTCCAGCATCTGAGGCTTTCGGTTCAGTCCTCTTGCCTGGGTCTTCCCTTGGCAGCACTGTAACGTTGAAGAGCGGGGTGTGGGGGCCCAGCAGCAAGGGCTGGTCTGAGGCGGGGTGCTCGCGCGGTGGGGTTGTGCCGGGTCTGGACTGCAGCATCCCGTGCCCAGCCGGTTCTTTTTGGAGCCCTCGAAGTGAGTTTCGCTCACACACGGCGGCAATCAGTGGGGAGGGGTGTAGACTCCCCGCGGCTTCCTCGGGCTCGAGGGGAGCGGGGCAGGTGAGCTCTGCACAGGCGTGGAACAAATGGGTTATTGATTTTTCTGCTTCTGTCTCGTGCCAATCCCCCCCCCCACGCCTCCTACCAGGTATATCTTTGCGAAGACTCTGTTTGAAAATGGCTTCCTCAGTGACATCGAATGGCACATCTATCAGAACTGGCATTCTTTTCTCCTGCAAGAGTTTGCCAGCCGGATCTCATTACATGGCTTCCTCTACCTCCAAGCTTCTCCCCAGGTAGCTCTGAACCTAAAGCCTTTGCCGTCAAGATGTGTGAACCCCAGAGGGAGTGTCTGTGGCCCCCGGTTTTCTGCTCAGGCTGATGCGGGCACTCCTGAGCGCCGGGAGCAGGCACAGCACTCGGCACGCCACGCCAGGTGCCGCTTCCAAGGCGGGCGCAGCCGCGGCATGCTCAGGCCGCTGACTGCAAGAGGCCTCGGCTGCAGCACCCAGCAGAGCAGATTCCCCACAGCCCAGCCGCGGACCGGCCTCAGCTGCTCGTCCCTCGTCAGCATGGAGGGACAGAGAGGCGCGTTCTCGTCCGCTGCGAGGCGGGGGCGCTGCAGGAGGCCGGGCCGTGGCTCGCGTCCTGAGCTTGGGTCCAGCCTGGCATGCAGGGTGACGTCATGACAGGACACCAGAGCCCTTGGGAGCAGTGGGCCTTGGTTTCTGGGGACTGATGTCATTCTGAGGACAGTGACCTTGGCCAGCCCTGGGAAGCTTCCCACTGAAGGCTCTTTGTGACCCACTGGTGACTCCATCAAGCTCTGGGCGGGTCGTGAGGTGGGCATTCTGTGCGACTTTGCTGCTGCTCTTGAGACAAGCTGCACAGCAGTGGTCAGGGGGCGCGGTACCCTAACTGCGCAGGAAGCAGGACAGGCCTGATGCTCAGGCGAGACGGGCCTTGCAGGCAGAGGGGAGCCTGAGGGACGTCCGGGTCAGTCAGAGAACAGGTGGGAGGGGTCCTGTCGATCATCAGTCCTAGGAGCGGGTGGCAAGAAGGGCCTCACCTGTAAAAGGGCACAGGATGCAGGTGTCTGAGTAGAGCTGGGCCCAGACTCTGGCCATCTGTGTGTTGTGCTTTGTGGCTTGTGATGCTGAGGCTGAGTCAAAATAAGGAATAAGAGATTCACAAGAAATAAATGGAGCGTAAGATTTAAATTAAAATTGAACCTGGGCTGGAGAAATGGCTCAGGAGTTAAAGACAAGCAGAACATCCAAAATCCAGGTCTCAAGTCCTATGTAAAAAAACGCCAGGCGGAAAGAGCAGCGACCCGCACTTCCCGTCCTGGTGGGCAGAGCCTGGGAGATCCCAGAGGAAGCAGCAAGGACGTAGAAGCAACCCAGGACGTCCTGAGTCACTCTTGGTCCTCCACAGGGACACAGTGCCCTCCGATGCGCGTGCGCGCACACAGACAGACACACACACACACACAAATAAAAGTTTAAAAATGCACCTGAGTGAAGGCGGGGAGGCCAGGAGGACTGACGTCCCCTCCCTCGGCCTGCGCCCAGGAGCAGGAGGGAGAGGCAGGCTAGAAGCCGCGCGCTTGAGGACAGGCGGGAAGAGGCACACGCTCCCACAGGAGACTGGGACAAGGCTGAGGTCACGCGTGGGGGGAGAAGGCCTCTCCAGGAGTGCGGGGTCGGGCAGTGGATGGCATGCGGATGCTGGTGGAGTTGGTGGGCTTCCTGGGCGGGTCGTGAAGGGCTCAGCAGAGGGAGGCAGGAGAGGACGGAGGGGCGGAGCAGCAGCTCAGCACCATGGCGACCAGGCTGGACCCTGCGGAGGAGCTGGGGGGCCACAGCAGGGAGGGAGGCAGCTGGAGCCGGGAGGAAAGCAGCAGCCTTCCTGCCTTCCTTCTTCGTGCACCCCGAGGGACTGGGTCCAGATGGGGGGGGGGGACTGGTTGCCTCTTCGACCAGTTGAAGTACATTTCACTTCGTCTAAGTGACAGGATTGGGAGAATCGCTGCCACGTAATGACAGAGAAGAAAACTAACTAGCTTGGGAGTTGGATTGCGAGTCGGTGCTGCTCCAGGGCGTTAGATGAGGGACCCGAGGGTGTTCTTCCTCTGGAGAGTGTGCCTCGGAGCCCACCCGCCTGGACGGGACGCAGGTCGGCGAGCAGGGGCTGCGGAGAGCGCGGCCCACCTGTGTGCGCTTGGGAGACTCGACACACAGACTCCTCGGCCTCCGTGGCCCACTTCTCTGTGGACAACAGCCATGCACGGCAGGTAGAGAACAAACAAGGTGGCTGGAGGGTCCCTGTAGCCCCTCTACTAACCTGCCCTTCCGAAGTGGGGCCAAGCTAAAATTGTTCCACACAATCTTTTTTCAAAAGATTTCATTATAACCATGTCAGTAAAAAATGATGCCAAATGCCCAAAATAGGAAAGAAAAGTTTGTTCAGTTAAGCAAATTAATAATAAAAAGGAGCCGTTTGCCTGTTGGAATAGATTCATGCTGACATGGCCGGCCCTCTGCGGCTAGTGGGTGAACTGTCACGGCTGTTGTAAGAAATGTGTGCGGCACTGAAAGGGCTGTATTTTGTAAAACTCATGTACTAATTCAGGTAATACTTTTCTCTTAGAGAAGAAAATTCAGTAGCTTTGTTCAGTGGCAGTGCCGAAAGTTGTTTGCTTGTGGATTAACCAGGGAGGGTTAGATGTGGAGCCCAGGAGTGTCTACGGCGTCCAGGGAGGAGCTGGGCAGCGCGTGCAGGAAGAGCCCTGCGTTTGCCCTGCTGACCGTGGTGCGTGGGCCGCGGCTCCAGTGATGGCAGCACCAGTTGCAGTAGCCAGTGCTGGACGGGACCAAGTGCTCACCAGTGGGACTTGTCAAGTGGACTCTGCTCCAGCCCTTCCTGGAGGATTCTCCCGCTACCGTGTTTGGATTTTGCTGCTGCTGTTTTAAGATAGGGCGTCTTCCTGTAGCCCACCCTGGCCTGATTCACTGTGTAGCCCAAGCTGAACTTAGCTACCAGCATTCCTCCCAGCTCAGCCCTCCAAGTGCTGGGTTTACAGGTGTGAGCCGCTCCATCCAGCCGTCTAACACAAGTTAAGGGAAGAAAACAAATATTTGGAGTGTATGACAAACACTTTTAGAAGGTGAGGTAAGTCCACATATACACAAGCCATCGACAGAAGTATAAAAGTCATTAATCACGCTGTTCGTGAGTGGGGAAAAGTCAGCCCGCAGTTGGGGTGCATTGGGAAGTGTGTTTAGGGAAGCAGAGGGCGAGGCCTCCAAGCTGGATGGAGTAGGAGGGGTGGCGCCTGGGGCAGGGAGATGGAAGGAAAGTGAGGAAAAGACCAGGCCCAGAGGGAAGGAAAGCGGAAATGGGAAAGGCAGGAGTGAGAAAAAGAAGGCAGAGATCAGATCAGGTCAAAGTGTGAGGCAGGCACAGGGAGCAAACCCGGGCTGGCTGCCCCTCAGCCTGAGCGAGGCGGGCATCCCTCCGCCCCTGCAGTCTCCCCTCTGCCCTCCAATGCACCCACAGAGCCCATGGTTTGTGCTTCCCCAGGCCCTGCCCGCTCTCAAGCCGGGCAGAGGTGAGGCGCACACAGTAGGTCGCGCCCTGCAGATCAGCGGGTGACTTGCTGATTACGTGTTTTGCGCCTGCTGCGTGATTTGCTGTCCTCACGGTACCTGGCGGGAGCCACCTGAGGAGGCAGCGTCCGTGCAGCCGAGGGGTCGAAGGCGGGGACCGTCGGGGTCACACCAGAGTCGGGAAGCAGAGATAGTGTTGGTGTTTGGCTCCCTCCCCCCTTTTTACTCAGTCCTGGCCCCCGGCCCATGGGACGGGACTGCCCACACAGGCGACTGTTCCCACCTCAGTTAACCCATCTAGAAACCCCCTCGTGCAGAAGCTACCATCACACTGTCTAAATTATAAAATTCCAATAGCCGGGTCTGGAGACTTGGCCTAGGGGACGAGGCAGAGTTGCCCTAAGTTTGCGGTGGATCTGGGCTTTGAGTTCCAGTGAGACTGTTTCAAAACAGCAGTAGTAATAACAACTTCCAAGGATGGGGCTTTAAGTTAGGGACACTGGGGGGAAGCCAGGGAAGAAGAGGGGACGAAGGACCTGTCCTTAGGCTCTCTGGGCAGGTGGGAAGCTGGATGCCCGGGCCTGAGGGTTGGGGTCATGGCGGCGCCCAGCCCCAGCCTCCTGGGGCGCACCGATGGTTAAGGGTTTAAGGCCAGTGTTGCTGCATTGGAGACCCTGTGTCAGGAAACGAGAGCCCACATCGGCTTCAGGGTGAAGCCCGCCACTCCTCAGGACCCGCAGCAGTGATGGCGAGAGGCTGACCAGCCAAAGGAGTGAGGGCAAGTCAGGCAAAGCAAACACCGGGAGCCGAGGTTTGGAGGTGTGAGGGAGCTTGGCGGCCGGCCTCAAGCAGGAGCGGCGCATTCATGGTAGGCAAGGACAGACCCTGGTCTGAGCCAGCGACCCTCAGCTGGACACTGCTTGGAGCTCTGCAGGGGACCTGGGGGGGCAGCCTCAAGTTTGCCTTGTTTGACCTTTGACCTGTGCGGAGTGGTCATCTTTCCAGAGCGCACTTGGCGTTACTTCGGGTGTTGCGATGATTGTCCCCCAAGCCGGGGATGGCGCGCGTGCACGTCACAGGCACGTGGCAAGCCAGGCAGGAGCGTGCAGGCTTGCCACCACCGTCACGGCCACAGCCAGGAAGCAGCCTGAGGAGAGACGTGTTCTAAGCAGGGACACGGGTCACTGCAGGACCATGGAGGGTGGATCAGGGACCAACCAAAAAACAGCTTTTGCTGGGTACTCAGCCGCTCTTTGCACTGCAGCCTACAGCCACCGAGGGCAGTGGCAGCCCCCAAGATGGTACAACTCACACGTGTCGACCGACACCCCTTGCTCACTTGCCTCTGCTCGGACCCTGCTCTGCAGCTCCCGGAGCCAGAGATGCAGAGGCTTCGCGGAGTCCAGATCCGAGGCCAGGCCGCTGGAGGGGAGGGAAGCGAGGCCGCAGCTAGAGACGATGCCGGGCGGCTGGAGAGGTTAAAGGGCGCTTCATGCCTTCTGGTGCGATGTCCAAGTCCTGGCACGACTGCCCAGCTGGGCAGTGTTGGCCACCAGCCAGCTAAGGACGCTTGAGGGTTCAGGAGGAGGCTGGGATTATGGAAGGGGCCCCAGGATTGAGCGAGAACAGGCAGCAGCAGCAAGGCTGTGGTGTGCTGCACGAGTGGATGTGCAGGCGCGTGGGGAAGGCCGCGTGTGACGGCAGCGTGTCCTGCAGGTGTGTCTGAAGAGGCTGCACCGGCGGGCTCGGGAGGAAGAGAAGGGCATCGAGCTGGCTTACCTAGCACAGCTGCACGCTCAGCATGAGGACTGGCTGGTCCACAAGACAACCAGGTGAGTGTAGAGGCCAAAGGTTGCCACAACCACGGGAGGAGCCGGGTGCCCAGTGTCCTCCAGCTCCAATGTGGGGTACAGTCTCTACACCCCAAGAGACGCTTTTAGATCCTGTGTGCCTGCGCGCCCTTCTACTCCCTCCAGTGCTTCCCCCCTTCCCCCTTTTCGCTGTCGAGCATTGTGATTGGTGCCTGCGCCATCGCAGGCTCAAGGGAAGGGCTAGGATCCTGAGGCCGCGTCGAGCATTGTGATTGGTGCCTGCTCCATCGCAGGCTCAAGGGAAGGGCTAGGATCCTGAGGCCGCGTCGAGCATTGTGATTGGTGCCTGCTCCATCGCAGGCTCAAGGGAAGGGCTAGGATCCTGAGGCTGCATGAGCGTTGTGATTGGTGCCTGCTCCATCGCAGGCTCAAGGGAAGGGCTAGGATCCTGAGGCCGCATGAGTGTTGTGATTGGTGCCTGCTCCATCGCAGGCTCAAGGGAAGGGCTAGGATCCTGAGGCCGCGTCGAGCATTGTGATTGGTGCCTGCTCCATCGCAGGCTCAAGGGAAGGGCTAGGATCCTGAGGCCGCATGAGTGTTGTGATTGGTGCCTGCTCCATCGCAGGCTCAAGGGAAGGGCTAGGATCCTGAGGCCGCATGAGTGTTGTGATTGGTGCCTGCTCCATCGCAGGCTCAAGGGAAGGGCTAGGATCCTGAGGCTGCATGAGCGTTGTGATTGGTGCCTGCTCCATCGCAGGCTCAAGGGAAGGGCTAGGATCCTGAGGCCGCATGAGTGTTGTGATTGGTGCCTGCTCCATCGCAGGCTCAAGGGAAGGGCTAGGATCCTGAGGCCGCATGAGTGTTGTGATTGGTGCCTGCTCCATCGCAGGCTCAAGGGAAGGGCTAGGATCCTGAGGCCGCGTCGAGCATTGTGATTGGTGCCTGCTCGATCGCAGGCTCAAGGGAAGGGCTAGGATCCTGAGGCCGCATGAGTGTTGTGATTGGTGCCTGCTCCATCGCAGGCTCAAGGGAAGGGCTAGGATCCTGAGGCTGCATGAGCGTTGTGATTGGTGCCTGCTCCATCGCAGGCTCAAGGGAAGGGCTAGGATCCTGAGGCCGCGTCGAGCATTGTGATTGGTGCCTGCTCGATCGCAGGCTCAAGAGAAGGGCTAGGATCCTGAGGCCGCATGAGTGTTGTGATTGGTGCCTGCTCCATCGCAGGCTCAAGGGAAGGGCTAGGATCCTGAGGCCGCGTCGGCCTTGCTGCTTTCTTGCCCGTCAGGTCTGCTGTGTTGCTCGCGGAAAGTGTTTGCAGCGCTGCCTGCGGCCCCGCCTGCGGGAGGACGCTCCGGCGTCCCGCCGTGGGTCTGGTCTGCGGCTTCTTGCGGGGGCGGTGACGCTCGGCTCGGGTCTGTCTTGCTGCCTGCAGGCTCCACTTCGAGGCTCTGCGGCACGTGCCCGTGTTGGTGCTGGATGTCAACGAAGACTTTTCTGAAGACGCTGCCAAGCAGGAGGAGATCGTGAGAAAGGTGGGCAGGACCGGCCCCGGGCGGTTCCTGGCAGTTCTGGGCGGTTCCTGGTGTGGTTCTTCCATCTTTCTGGTCTGCACTTCGGAGGTCGCGTTCAGTTTCTGCCTGTTGGGCAGTGACGCGCGTGTCAGCCAGCTGACGCCCCTGAAGGCGGAGCTGCGGGCTCCTCCTGCGCGCGCTCCGTCTCCTCTGGCAGCTCACGTTGCCGCTCCAGGCCTGCCCCTCGGGTCCCGGAGCTGGGGCGCACTCGGGGTCAGGTCCCGGAGCTGGGGCGCACTCGGGGTGGACCACCGGAAGTGTGGACTTGAATTCTGATCTCTTCTCCCTGCAGGTCGACGCCTTTGTGAAGAGCATATAGTCGGAATTAGATGTCCAGCTGCGCTGCTTCCCGCCTGCTCTCTGTCCCGTGCCTGGGCCCCTCAAAACCCCTCGGGGTGTGTGCCGTCCTCAGACACCACTGACCGTTGTATATTTCTCTCTCGAGCACTTTGGAAATAAAGTTGATGTGATTCACGTGTTTCTGATCCAGCCATCCCTGTATTCCAGGACATGGTTCTGGTTCCTTCTCTGAACACCTAGGAAAGTCCGAGCTTTTCTCCAGCAGCCAGGCTCGAGTGTGTGTTTGTGTGTGTGTGTGTGTGTGTGTGTGTGTGTGTGTGTGTGTGTGTGAGAGAAGGTACTGGTCCCTGTGGAGGACCAAAGGTACCTTTAGGAATCATCCTGGATGGCGTCTACCTCCCCCTTGCTTCACTCTGGGATTTCCTGGCTCCACCCACTAGGGCAGGAAGTGCAGGCCACCATTTTTTTATGTGGGACTTGGGATCTAAGCTCAAGGCCTTCTGCTTGTGAGACAGAGTCTTAACCCCTGAGCCATCTCTCCAGCCCCTGCAGGCAGCTTCTTTAAAGCTCCTTCCATCTGGAAGAAGTAAGGGAGATGATCCCCAGACCTAGAGCTGAGGGGTGTACCAAAGGAGAGCGCCCACGGTCCCAAGCGTGGCGCCGGGCAGGGAACACCATGTGGTGTCACGTGCTGCTCCTGCAAGCTCCAAGGGTGATTTAGTAGGCGAAGAAAAGCACAGTGGGTGAAGCAGCCCCCATGGGAGCTGATGTGGGGCTCATAGCCAGCGCTCAGGTCCCCGAGTGGCGGCAGCATGCGGGGGGGTCGCAGCACACGGCGAGAAATGGCAGGCAGAGACCAGCTCTCAGACGAGGGATGGTAAGGCTGGAACCACACACGAGGTCGTCTCCTGACGGCCACACGTGCCGCGTGTGCACCTGCAACACGTGTGTGCATACACGAGTACAGAGAGAAACGCAAGAAAATCCCTCCAGGTAGAATTGAAGTGCTTCGTGCAAGAAGTCTGCTGGGCTGGCTTTCCAGCAGCAGGTCTGCAGGCACCCAGAGTGCCCCAAAGACAGCTTCATCTCTGTCTTAAGTTGGGGCAGAAAGGGTGTGATGTTGGTTGCTGACAAGCATGTGAGATATGTAAAAGTTCTCATTGATATTCTTTATTTCTGTCTCTAGAAATGTCTTTATTGATGTGTAATCCATCCGTTTAGACCATATACTGTTCAATGGTGGTTTTTTTTAATTTTTTTATTATTTATTCAACTGTGCGCATGTGCGTGTGTATGTGCGTGCACGTCTGTGTGTGTGTGTGTGTCTGTGTATGTGTAGAACCACGGACGAACTTGGGAACCACCATGGACGCCTCCACCTCCTTCTGCCCCGGGATTCACAGGCTCCGCCCTACCAGGACCAGAAGCGCAGGCCGCCCCCGCTTCCGCCTGGCGTCTATACGTGGGATCTGGGATCCGAACTCAGGACCTTCCACCTGCAAGGCAGAGGCTTAACCCCTGAGCCACCTCTCCAGCCCCGCTCAATGGTTTTTAATGAGGGTTTTGTAGCCACTGCCAAATTCCAAAAATTCATCACCCAGAAAAGAGCACCCAGTGTTTTCCTGGGCTTCCCGCCGTTGATGCGCTGTGCGCTGCCGTCCTCCGGACGCAGCCAAAGAGTGAGCCGGGCGCCGCGTAGACTCGGCGGCAGCTGTTCAGTAGCACAAGGTTCTCTAGGTTTTTCCAGAACTGCCTTTCTGTGACTGACTCCCATCGCGTCTTATGGACAGAAGCCAGTGTCTGTCCCTGTCATTTCAGTACCTGGTGCACGTGACGTACTCCCCGGTCCCATCCCCCTCCTCGCGCTCCAGGTCCAGCCAGTCTCCCTCCTGATTTCCCATTTTTTGGCTTGTGTGACCCACTGGGTTTCACCTGGGAAGCGCGTCCTGTCCGGTGCCTGGCGCCCGCTGGGACACACGAGTGGCCATCAGTGGACAGGCCGTTGGGCAGGGGAGCTCCCTTGTCCCGCCTGGCGCCATCTCTAGGTGTCCCTCAGGGAGGCGCAGTGTTTCTTGACACCCCCAGCCATGGTGAGATGTTGACGGGCCAACTACTGTGTGTTTATGAAATATTCACCCGGGTTCCTCTGCGTGTCTGGTGCCACTGATGCGCACGACCGTTATCCCGTGTTTCACAGCCATCATGCGTCTCACTAAGAAAGCCGTCTCACTTCTTTGCCTTCTTTTCAGTTGGTTATTTCTGTCGGTTGTTGGTGTGTGGAGTTACGAGAGTTCTTTGCACCTTAGGGGTCCGATCCCGAGCAGAGAAATGCATGATTTACAGCTAGTCCGTTCTGTTAGTTATTTTTTCATGTCCTTTCTCTTTTTGAGACAAGATCTGTCACCCAGGCTGGCCTCGGGGCTCCACGTGGCCGAGCAGGGCTTGCCTTGTTGATGCTCTCGCCACAGCTTCCTAGTCTTGAGATTGCGTTTCTTCGAGCGCGTCCATTGAAGCACAAAGTTTTCCCTTTCAAAGAAGCTCTCATTTCTGATCAGATGCTGCGGTCGCGCTCCTGCACGTTCTGTGTGGCTTCAGCGCTTCCCCCGGCTGTGATCCATCCCAGCGGACTGTTTGTCTAGACGCCGGTCCACTGTCAGTGTTTTGCACAGCTGTCGCACCCATCCCGTAGGTCAGCTGCCGCTCTCAGAGCCCCGAAGAGCTGCCCCACCTGTTCTTTAAGGGCCGCACCACCAGTTCTTTTGCTGCACTGCTGCTTCAGGACTTTGGACAGGACCAGAGGTAAGGATGAGGTAGGTGTCTGCTGTCTTGGAAACAGCTGTTTTAAGGCTTCTGGCTTCCATGGTCCAGCTGTTTAACTCCCGCACACGGTTCCGGGAAGCTGCACAGTAGAGTCAGCAGCAGAGGAGAGGCTAGAAGAGCGCGGCTCCTCACCCAGCAGGACGCACAAGCCGCGCCTTGTGCGAGGAACCCAGGAGAGGAGGGCGTGTGCCAGTCCCAGCAGGAACGCCACCCAGAGGACAGCACGTGGTGGGCGTTTCCGAGAGCCCTGCAGGCGTGTCCACCCAGCCAGCGTGTCCACCCAGCCAGCGTGTCCACCCAGCCAACGTGACCTGAGAAGCACAGACATTCTGGAGGAGGAGCAGGTAAGAGGGAGAGGGCGCCTCGCGCGTCAGCCGGCTGCACAGAGTGTGTAGTAAACAGCACACCTCTGACTCTGGTTCTTTTATGTTCCCGTGTGTGTATGTGTGTGTGTGTAGAACCACGGACAAATTCGGGAACCACCATGGACGCCTCCATCTCCTGTTTACTCTGCCCCAGCATTCACAGGCTCCGCCCTACCAGGACTAGAAACGCAGGCCGTCCCCGCTTCCGCCTGGCGTCTATACGTGGGGTCTAGGATCCGAACTCAGGACCTTCCGCCTGCAAGGCAGAGGCTTAACCCCTGAGCCACCTCTCCAGCCCCCTGCCCAGAATTTTTATACAGGATCTTGGATCCAAACCTCTGCTTCTAAGTCAGAGTCTTAACCCTTGAGCCAGATTCGTTTTTTTTATTATTATTATTATTATTTATTCAACTGTGCGCATGTGCGCACACACGTGTGTGTGTCTGTGTGTGTGTGTATGTGTGTGTGTGTGTATGTATAGAACCACGGACGAATTCACAAACCACCATGGACGCCTCCACCTCCTTCTGCCCCGGGATTCACAGGCTCCGCCCTACCCAGGACCAGAAGCGCAGGCCGCCCCCACTTCTGCCCGGCGTCTATACGTGGGATCTAGGATCCGAACTCAGGACCTTCTGCCTGCAAGGCGGAGGCTTAACCCCTGAGCCACCTCTCCAGCTCCCAGATTCTTTTCTTTTCTTTTTTTTTATTATTTATTCAACTGTGTGCATGTGCGTGTGCGTCGATGTGTGTGTGTGTGTAGAACCACGGACGAATTCGTGAACCACCATGGACGCCTCCACCTCCTTCTGCCCCGGGATTCACAGGCTCCGCCCTACCCAGGACCAGAAGCGCAGGCCGTCCCCACTTCCGCCCGGCGTCTATAAGTGGGATCTGGGATCCGAACTCAGGACCTTCCACCTGCAAGGCGGAGGCTTAACCCCTGAGCCACCTCTCCAGCCCCCGGATTCTTAAGTCTGCAGTAGTTGAACATTTCTTCCCATTTGTAAGCGTCGCCTTTGAGCGAGGAAATGTCCAGCTGGGTGCGGTGGTGCGTGCCTGTGTCCCAGCATTTGAGAGTTGCACACAAGAGTTCAAGGCCAGCTCTGGGCTCCGTGGTCAGAATCTAGTCTGGCCTCCAGGAGACCCTATCTTTAAAAAAGGAAGAAAAACCACTCTTACCAGAAGTAAATGTCCTTCAAGAGACTTAGAGCCATCCAGTCAGCTGGGTCAAGTCACTTGACATTTCCCAGGCCGTAGCCATGAGCCTGTTGGATGAACACTAGGGGAGGAGCGGTCATTTTGAATCTGCAGTGTTGGGAGGTGGGTCTGGGTGGGGCCCGCAAATACAGGGACCCTGGGGCCATAGGATATGGCGGCACACCCCAAGACCCCATCCCTGGGGAGGCAGCAGGGTCAGGCCTGAGTTCATCCTCAGGGTTACGTGGTAAGTTTGAGACCACCTCGGCCCTGGGGTGTTGCTGAATCCCCGCCAGGCCATCTGGGGAAAGAGGGGAATTGGGCAGGGGCCTCCGGCTCAAGGCGAGGGGGCAAGCCGGCGCGGGGTCACCACCCAGACCCCGGAAGTCAGGTGAGAAGCAAGCAGTGGATGAGTTTGCTGCAGATTCAATTTGTTAAGGAGGTGTTTGGGCTTATATAGGGTCGGGGTCCGATCAGGTGTTGCCATCCCTCCTGGGGGGGGCAGCCACCAATCATTTAACTGTTTACTAGGTGTCCACTGCAGGGGCGGGTTAGTGGCCGCTTCCCATTGGTTGTTCATCCCTCCGCCTGCATGGTTCTCCATTGGGACATGTCCGGGGCATGTCTGCACGTGTCCAAACTTGTCCGTAGCCGGAAGCCCAGGTTAGGGCCTCCCTAAATCGATAGTGCCACACTGGGGAACGGGCTCTGCCCCCGGCCTGACGGCGTCCGCCAGGCATGCTGCCCGTGGTGGTGGCCGCCCAGCACAGAAGCCCGGTCGCCGCCTCACTCGGTTTGGGGGCATCTCTCACAGCCCAGTAACCTGCATCAGCACATAAAGATAGCTGCATTTTTCGCCAGGTTATGGGCGTGGTATAAACTCCCTTCTGGAATCGCGGTCTATCACAGGGGTCAAGTTCGTGAAGGGGTCGGGCATCAGCCTGTGAGGCAGCGAGCCAGAGGCTGTAGCTTTTGGAGCAAGAGGCCCTTGGTTCCGTGCAAGTGCCGCAGCCATCCTGGGGCAGTCAGGAGCCGAGGTGCACCAGATGCTGGGCTCTCCTGCCTCTACCTGCCCACTCAAGGCGCTCCGGGCCCAAGAGCTGCCTCTTCTATTTTCTTAGTGTGTGTGTGTGTGTGTGTGTGTGTGTGTGTGTGTGTGTGAATCAGAGAGCACTTGGAGGACCAAGAGTGACTTTGGGAGTTAGTCCTGGATGGTTTCTATCTTTTTGCTTTGCTCGGTATTTCCCAGGCTCCGCCCACCAGAACAGGAAGTGCAGGCCTTTGTGTGGTTCTTGGGATCTGAATTCAGGTCCTTCTGCTTTCGAGGCAGAGTCTAAACCCCTGAGCCGTCTCTCCAGCCTTGCCACTCCTTTATGACCTAGTGCCTTTCCTGAGCTGCTAGCTGCCCAGCCTGTGGAAACCTAGCCCTCCAGGTAGGAAACCTGGAAACCATCGTCAATCACTACTTAAAACACAGCCTTCTCTAGCTAATGAGCAGTTAGAGTCTCTGGCCCACTTTCTCCTCGGAACAGTTTCCTCTGGCAGGGACTTCGCTGTCCCTCAGTGGCGCCTTCCTTTCTGCTGCAGGGCTGACGTCCGTTTTCTCCTCTCTTTGAAGTTGCAATGGTTCCCTCTGGGTGCTCGAGGATTGTCTGTGGTCACGTGTCAAATTCCCACAGAGAAAGCTGAGATCGCGAGTTCTCAGCCTCCAGCCCCACGGGTGAGACCCCTGACTTGGGTCCCATCGGGCTAAATTCCAGTTCAGGCAGCTTCCTGGAGATTCCAGGCATCCGTCCCCTTTCCTTTTCTGTTCCCCAAGGGTCGCTCTGGGCCCTTCCTGCATCTTCAAAGCCAGTGACATGTGACCCCTGGCCACAGCCAGGAAGGTTCCCCTGTTTTCCAGGATCTGTGGGTCACACCAGCCCCACCTGAGAGACCTAACCTATTCTCCCTGTCTTGGGGTTTGTGGCTAGCACACCCGCAGATGCGGAGGATGTGGGAGCGGGCACCTTGGGAGGGTGTTCTGCCTTGCCCAGACCTGAGCACGGTCATGGGAGCTGGGGTTCAGCTCAGTTGGTGGGGAGCTCATTCACCTAGAGAGAGAGGTGGAAAGCAGTTGTGGAATCCACTTGACGTCGACCTCTGGCCTCGCATGCGAAAGTCACGCAGACTTCACAGCTTCTCCCTTTGGAGAAGTGCTTTCTTAGTGGCTGTGTGGCAGGCGGCTGAGCAGACCTGCACTTTCCTGGGACGCGCTAGTACTCACTGTCTCACCTCAGCTGTCGGCTCATAACCTGTCTTGATGCACCCATGACGCACCTGTCTGATAGCCGCTTGGAAACCGTCCCAGACAGGAGGATGCTTTCAGAGCTGGGCCTCGTGGAACTCGGGACACCACTACCTGATCCTTATACGCAGTGCGTGAAAAGTTACCCCACCCACATGCCCACCACCACCCTACCCTACCCCAAAGCCGCCGTGTCTCCTGCTTCCCAGCCCGCCCAGCTGACCACATAAGAGGCCCTGGCGCCATCTTTGCCCCTCCCATCCTCTGTACACAGATTCTTCCTGTTTGTCTCTGAAAGTTCTCAAATCTCCTCTGATGGTTAATCTCACCATCTGTCAACACACCTCTGGGCGGGTCTGCGAAGGGGTTGCCAGAGGGGGCTGGGTAGAGAGAAGCACACCCCTCTTTTGAGTGCCCCCCGGGCTGGGATCCCAGGCTGACTGTAAAGGGGGGAGGAGCCAGCAGAGCGCCGGCCTGGACACGGGGTGACCGGGTGACAGGCAGTCCTGCACCCCTGCCACAGGCCCCTGCCCAACCCTGAGCCAAGTCCTTCCCGCAGAGAAAAGCCCCTGAGACTTGACGTTGTGTCTCCTGTTGAAGGGGCCACAGGTGTGTCGATGCCCAGCATTCCCTCCCCCTCGGCCACCTCTGGGGTCACAGTGCCCTCTGTGGCAGTGACCACGCCCCGGCGTGCCGACACCTCCCATCGCCCCTTCTCCACAGTTGCTGTGACCGCAGCAGTCACCCCCTCCCCCACAGAAAGGACCTCGGCTGGCTCATGGCAGCTGCGCCCCCCGCCCCCCGCACCTCCCGTGTGGAGGAACTGCAGCTGCCCTCCCAGCACTCCTGCTGTGCACCACGGGACCCCCAGGGGCCACACACTCATCTTTCTGTCTCCTTTCACTCCGTGACCCTTTCCAAGTAGGGGGAACCGCGCCCTTCGCCAGTTCCTCTCTGGGAAGGCGTCCCCTCGCCCCGCACAGAAGCAGCCGTGCGCCCCTGAAGCATCCACGCGACATGCCGCGCTGGAGGAAAGTTGTTGGGGCCTCTTCGATGACCTTGGCTTTGAACTTGACAAGACCAGGCTTGGTCTCTTAGCACACTGTCTGCATTTATTATTTTTTTGATAGGTAGTGAATGCCTAATATAAACTTGCTAAATTAAAAAAATACATATGAATGGAGTCTGCCTTGTCCTGTCTTTAATTTGTGAACTCCATAGTGCTCAGCGCTGAGAGAAAAAGGCACCAGGACCCCACCCAAAACTGTCAAAAGACTGTGGGGTTTGAGGTTGGCTGTGAGTCAGCTCCCCTACTGGGCACTTTTTAAATACTAGGGAACCCTCTTAACAATGGGGGTCCAGCCAAGTGGCTCAGGAAGCCACTAGCGCGCGCGCATTCACGCACAGGCTCAGTTGCTGTGTTTCACCTCGCCATGGGACCACACAACACCGTGTGTCTCCACACACAGCGTGCGTCTTGGCCTTGTGTGTAGCTTCGTGCCTGGAGTAATCGGAAAACACTGAGAACATGAAAAGAAGGAAGGAAAAGAGAAAAGGGGAAGTAGGCGGAAAGCAAGAAGGGCCCCTTGAGCTACATAGCAGGCCGCCCCCAGCCCTCAGCCTTTCTGTCGCTGGCAGCAGGTGTCCTCCCAGGGTTGTGAGCAGGCTCTAGCTGTGACCTGCAAATGGTAGAGGCGGAAGATAGGTGCAAGCGGAGCCCTCAGGATGGGCTGTAGCTCCGCTGCCTAGTGTGAACTAGGCCCCCAGGCCAGTCGGCACATGCAGTGATGGGCCTGGCGGCACTGGCCATGGCCAAGTATTCGGGAGGTGGAGGCCGGAGCATCCTCGGCTGCATAGTGAGTTCGAGGCCAGCCTGGGCTACGTGAGACACTCTCTCACAAGAGAAAGAAGGAGAAAAAGACAAGTGAGCTCTTTGATTCTCCTCCTGGACACCCCTCCAATAACCGATCCTAACACGAAGCTCCTTGGGGTGAGGGTCTGCAGCAGACGAACTCCTGGGCTTGCCAGAGCAGAGCCGCTCGCCCCAGAATTCTTTTTAAAAAAAGAAGAGAAAGGGGAAAAGCACATGCGTCACCCATGTCATACGGGTGGAGGTCAGAGGTCAACTTTGAGAAGTCGGTTCTCCCCTTCCACCATGTGGGTTTCTGGGGATTGAACTCAGGTCCCCAGGTTTGCAAGCAGAGGCTTATGAGAGAGAAAGAAGGAGAACGGGATGGGGGAGAGAGAGAGACAGATGTATGCCATGGTACGGAGCGGAAGTCAGGACAATGTTTAGATTCCACCTGTGGACTGACCCAGGGATCGAACTCAGGTCACCAGGTTTGGGAGCCGGCACCTCACCCACTAAGTACTTCGCAGACCCCTTTCCCCAGAACGCTTGGGCATCAGGAACTCACAAGTCCTGGTTATTTAGGGTTTTACTGTTGCGCACAGCTGGCTAACAGAGCCTGTGGCTCAGGACTGCTGCAGAATCCCCTCTTATTTAACTTGAGACCCTACTTGCAGTCAGGCCGCCCCCCCCCCCAGCGGAGGGGCCCAGGAAATGTTCCCAAGCAGTGGTCCCCTCTGCAGATGCCCAGGCTGCCGGCGGTGACATCCGGCAGACACCAGAAAGGGCATAGCACCCACCTCCACCAATCCTCGGGCCTCTACGTCAAGTTCCTGGCTGTAAGAGCTGAAAGACTGTCTCTGAGGGCTGCATCCTCTCAGCTCGGACGGGACGGAGGACTCAGGTTTAAGCAGCCGACGAAACCAGGTGCAAATCCCACTGGGCCACTGGCTGGGAGAGCAGCCGCTTGGGTTCCACAACCTCTCGAAGCGTCTGTTCTCCTAAAACGGCAAAGGAAACTAACCTCGCACCTACTTTGTCCAAAGACACTGGACGACCGGGAGCCAGTCAGTGTACACGGATTCGGCAGGTGGGGTGGGGAGAGGTGAGGAGAGCTGGACCATCTTTCAGGATCTGCCTGTGCGGGGCCTCGGACAGAGGTGAGGCCCCTCTTGGCAGGCAGCCTCGAGGCCACTCAGGTGGGTGTGTGAGCGGCAGGGGAGGGGGAGGGGTACGCTGGTGGGACGGCAAAGAGCAGGCTCTCTGGGGTCCCGATGGGGGAGACGGCTGGCCTGCAGCCGCCCAGCGCCAGGGTGCTTCTAGCTCACAGGGCACTGCACGTGGACCTCCAGTGGCGGCGGGACATTTGCACCCTCCAGGGCAGGCACCTAAGGTGTGGGGGAGGGAGACCGCGAAGCTGCATTCGGGGCGACAGCGACGTGTCCATCAGTGCTGGGGACAGGGCGCGGCCTCTGTGGCTGTCCGGTACCCGCGGCTCCCGGCAGGTCCGCGGGGGATGCCTGTCCGACATCAGAGCCAGGCTGCCCGGGTCTGGAAGGAGCCTAGAGGTCCCTTGGGCACCGGGCAAGGGCGGGCGGAGGGTGCTGGGCTGGCTCCAAAGCTGCGTGCACTGCAGCTTCCTTCCCGCCTGGCCGCCGGCCTCGAGCGTGACCTCAGACGACCCGTGCTTTGGAACAGCGCACAGCCAGCAACGGTTGCGTTCCACGGGTGGCTTTTCTTTTCTTTTTCTTTTAAGCTGGGATTCTGCTGCCCCTCGGCGGGACTTGCTTCTCGGTGCTTCAGTGGGGTGCCTGCTCGTGGGGTGTCTACCCCGCTCACGGCCGCATGGCTTTGGGAGACAGAAGGAAATAAAGACCAAGGAGGTGTTTTCCCCAAGGTCACATAGCCCGTCACCCTGGTCCCCCGTGTCCCATAATGCTCTGCTCAGCCTCGCCATGTGGGACGCACGCCCCCCTCCTCTGCAGGTCTAGATCCCCCCTGCCAGGGGAGTTCTGTTTCAGCAGGCTCCTAGCCAGTGCCCGCAGAGACGATCGGGGACAGTTCCTTTCTTTCCTAGTCACACGTGTGAACTATAGAAACAACATGTTACTTGGGCCTTTATTTTTCCGAGACAGGGTTTCGTGTAGCCCAGGCTGGCCTCGAACTTGTTATGTTTGGAGATTTTGAATTTTGTCGTCCCATCTTACCTTCAAGTGCAGGTGTGGTGGCCACACCCGGCTCTGTGAGATGCTGAGGGGTCAGGACCCTCTGCATACACGGCAAGTGCTGTCAACTGAGCTACACCCCAGCGCCCACCAACGGTGTGTTTCTAACTGCACATAGACTAGTATTTACTCGGCCCAAGAGGCTGCCGATGTGCAGAAAGTCCTTTCAGGGTTTCTTTGGAGTCAGTTTCGGGGTTCCGTAGAGCCAGCCTCTGTGACCACTCAACGGAAGGAGGACATTCAGAAACATATGTAGCCAGGACAAAGGCAGTCCCACTAAGAGGCCTTCCTAAGACATCTCACCTCACAAGCCAAAGAACCTGAGTTCGGATTCTCCTGATCCCATGTAAAATGCCAAGCAGATACGGCGGGGGCCTGTAATTCTGATCCCAGAAGGCAGAGCCTGAAAAACACCAGAATAGAGCAATAAGGAGGTAGAGCAATCTAGGAGGATTCCAGTGTCACCCTTGGGCCTCCACAGTGCCCTCTGGTACACACACACATACACACACACACTCAACACACACACACTCATCCAAAAAAAGAACATTTATTTAGACAGCGAGTAAAAGATGTAAAGAAAATGCAAATTTTCCTGAGAGCAAACTTTGGCGCCTTGAAGCCGGTCACCTTCTGAACCAGGAAGGAGCAGATGGCCTGAACAACCCAGACCCGTTGTCTCGTGTCCTGCACCGTGGACCTCTGGTCAGGATGGTGCCAGACACCCACATGTCATAGCGCCTGTCTCCAAGCTCCACCAAGTCGAGGCCAAGCCAGAGGCACTTAGAAGGAACCCGCTCAAGTGCTGTCCCATGCTGCAAGATGGGGGTCACTGTCTGAATTTCAGGCGGGAGCAAGGATGCACTTCCCCAAGCTCTGTCTGCATGATAGCCGCACATGCCTCCTGCATGCGCTCGAAGCAGACATGATACTCCCATCTGTTCTTTTTTTTTTTTTTAATTTTTTTTATTATTATTATTATTTATTCAATTGTGCGTGTGTGTGTATGTATGTGCGCGCATGTGTGTATGTGTGTGTGTAGAACCACGGACGAATTCGGGAACCACCATGGACGCCTCCACCTCCTTCTGCCCCGGGATTCACAGGCTCCGCCCTACCAGGACCAGAAGCGCAGGCCGCCCCCGCTTCTGCCTGGCGTCTATACGTGGGATCTGGGATCCGAACTCAGGACCTTCCGCCTGCAAGGCAGAGGCTTAACCCCTGAGCCACCTCTCCAGCCCCCATCTGTTCTTTATTGTCTCAGTGTGTGCTTGGCGCGCGCGCGCGCGCGCGCGTGTGTGTGTGTGTGTGTGTGTGTGTGTGTGTGTGTACGTTTTGCAGGTATCAGAGGCACTTCATGGGTGCCTGCGGAAGCCCAAGGGTGACTTTTGAGAATCATCCAGAGATTTCCAGCCTCTGCCTTCCAGAGCCGAAGGTGCAGGAACCCTACATTTCTGCCTGGTGTTTTTACGTGGGACCTGGGATCTGAACTCAGGACCTTCTGCTTGCGAGGCAGAGTCTTAACCCCTGAGCCATCTCTCCAGCCCAAAAGTGGTTTAATTTTGAATAATAATCATGACTACATCAGAGTCCATGATTCCGTTCCATTTTCCATGGCTCTTTAATATTGAATGTTTACATTCAGTAGGGTTTTTGTTGTAAATCTTCCAGGAGACATGTTTCCAGGAGATGCTGTTTATGTGTATGTACAAGGTAAGTGCAGGTGTGTGTGCGTGTTTCCACGTGGGCAGGCGCACGTGTATGCCCATAGCTCACGTGCCTGTGGAGGCCACCCCTACTGTTTTGAGTCTGCACCAGAGCTTGCCCATGGGGCTAATCTGACTAGCCGGCCTGCTCTAGGGAACCCCGGGCTCCACCTTCCCTGGCTGCAATCACAGGCAGCCTGCCCAGCATTTTACATGGATCCAAACGTTGGTGAGGAGGGCTTCCACTACTGAGCCCCTTTCCCTTGGCCAGGTAAGGAGTCTCGTCTCTAGAGTCTTCCACTGTGCTAGGGGAGCTTTCCCTTGGAGGGTCTAAGTTTGTTTAAGGCTGTTGGGAAATGCTGCTAACTCACTTGCCTCAAATCTGTCCGAGTGTGAGGTCTCAATGACATCTTCGGGAGAGAAAAATGTTAGTCTTTGAAAACTGTGTTTCCTTCCGTTGTGCAGTTTGTCACTTTAATCGCTGAACTGGATATTCTGGTCTTCCTTGGTCACTGCTGTTTCTTCTCTGGGATTGCTTATCTGCTGGGCCCCTCCCCCGTCCTTTTTTGGGTGTCGATTTCTTTCTTACCTGATTGGTAGGTAATATGTTTCTTGTTCTTTTTTTTTTTCTGTAAATTTTTTATCTTTTAATTTAGGCCATTGACATTAGGATTTGATTGTATGCTTAGAAATATCGCCGGATCATGAGCCGGGAAGGGAAGACAGCCCAGTGGGTGACGTGCCTGCTGGCCAACGTGGTCATCTGAGTTCAGCCCCCAAAGAGTCACGTGATGGAAGGAGAGGACTGACTTCTGAGACTCTCTCTCCACCTGTGTACCACAGCATGCAGGCATGTATGGGCGTGTCCCCCCTCATAAATAGAATATTTATGGGCTGGAGAGATGGCTCAGGGGTTAGGACTCTGTCTCATAAGCAGAGGGTCCCACATAAAAATGCCAGGTGGAAACAGAGGCAGCCTGCACTTCCAGCCCTGATGGGCAAAGCCTTGTGTGTCTCCACGGGGACACACAATATGCTCTGATACACACAACACACACAACACACACACATAAAATAAAATAAATTTAAAATAAATAAAATATTTATAAAGTAAAGGAAATGTTGCCCGATAATGTAAAGACCTCCTCCATCTGTTCTGTGAGTCTCGCTGGGCCGATGTTGCTTTACTTAGACACAATCCGTCCTGTTTCGTAGGAGCATGGTTGCTGTGGATGAAAACATGGCTTCTCTTCTGCAAAAACCTGGCACGGAATCATCGAGAGAACATTACTTTACTGTGTACATCCCTTGAATGACCACACTCTACACGGGACAATATAAAACCCACCCTGTACTCACCTTTGTAAGGCAAAACATCTGACGTGGCACGGGACACATCACAGTCTCCAATGTGAGACGACACCACCCTCGTCACTAATATGGCTCGACCCTGTTTCTATCCTAAGTTTAAAAATAAATAAGGGGAGAACCAGGAGGTGGCTCAGCGAACCGAGTGCTTGCTGTACAAGTCTGAGGATCTGAGTTCAAATCCCAGCACCCACGTTTGGAGCCTGGTGGCAAGTACCACACTCACTCGGCTCTCAGAGGCGGAGGTGGGCGATCCTAGAGACTTTGCGCTGGTCTGTCAGCCGTGGACTTCCAGGTTCACCGGGAGAAAGCGACAGAGGAAGACACCTGGCGTCAATTCTGTCCTCCACATAAGCACAGGCAAGTGCGCGTCCCCTTCAGCTCGAATTCCAGTGTCGGGGCGATGGGCTATGTATACGTTGTCTCTGTTTCACCCGAGGTTCAAATCCGACGGTGTCTCGTGTGCTCCTAACCCTGAGGTTGTCTCCTCAGGGTCGATGCTGCTGTGAACCCTCAGAAGTGCCCACAGGAAGTGACCTTGGACTTCTGGCCTCCGGCACAAAGCAGCTTGCCTCCAGAGGGTCTCCTCAGCTGAGGGGCGGCCTCCTGTGCTCCAGGGGCCTTCGGGGCCCTCCCAGCCACCTCTCCAGCAGGGCCTCGCACCCGGCTTTCCCCGCCTTTCTCTGAGCTCCAGGTCTGCGGATCTGGAGTTGGCTCCGCCCTCAGCCATGTTCCCCTTTGAGTGACTGACGTACCCCGTGGCCCCTTCCTGCCTTGCTGCTCTGCTTCTGCCGTAGGGATTTTGGATTCAGTAGTCATTCTATTCTTTTCTACAGGTTGACATTAAACTTCACATTTTACGGTAGTCTGAGATGCAGCGGGTCCCGGGCTAGTCGTGTTGCTACAGTTCAGTGCTGCAGAGTAACACGAGTGGACATGCAGTCCCCGGCTGGTGACTTTCCTCGTCGGCTCGGCGCACAGACAGTGTCATGCCCAGAGCCTTCGATGCAAGACTTCCAGGATGCACCCCCAGGCTGGCGGGGGGGGAGGCCTGTGTCCTCTTCATGTCTATCCTGGCTAGGCTTCTACTTATTTATTCTTTCCTGTGTGTGTATATGGGGCGCTTGCATGCATATATCTGTGTGTTGGCATGTGGTAGGTGTAGGTGTGGGCGCAGGTATATGTTCACAAATGCACTCGAGTGTGTGTGCTGTGGGGGTGCAAGGGCGGTATCAGGAATCGTCCTCAATTGCTCTTACACCTTATTGTTGTGGACTGGGTCTCTGATGAACCTCAGAGCACGTCGTCATGGCTGGTCTAGCTAGCCAGCTTGCTCTGGGGATTCCCAGGCTCTGCCTTCCAAGGCTGGAATTACGGGCTCCATGCACTGAACATTTTTACATGAGATCTGGGAATCAACCTTTTGCTTGAAAGGTGTCATAGTCGGGCGCAGGTGCCAACTTGATAGTTGAAAGTTTGAGCTCTGGGCACATTTGTAGAGAATTAGTAGTTGAGTTAAATCCAGAGCAAACCTGCAGGAGATGGTCTAGCTGATGGGGAAGGCCCAGCCCATGGTGGGTGGGGCTAGGCCCTGGACAAGTGAATAAAACACAGAGAGCTGGTTGAGGAAGTTGGCATCCTTGTGCACACTTGGCCAGACATGCTGGTCTGGGCAGTAAGGATCGTCCCTCTCTCAGCTGTTACGAGGAGATGGTGTGGCCAGTTCCCTCGGCCCTGGTGTTGGTGTGAGCTCTCCCGTCAAGCTGGACTGAGAACTGTAACCGGACTATCGTAAGAAAATAAACCCCTTGTTCCCTTAAGTCATTTGATGGTGATTTTAACAGCAACTATGCAGACGAACTGCAACAAGAGGCAAAGGTTTTTAGCACTGCACTATCGCCCCAGTCCTGGGTAGGGTTCTAAATAGAGCACAGTTCAGAGGCAGCCTTATGAATCACCAGGAGGTCATCTTAGAGTTTAGCTTCTGATTGGTAGATCTGCAGCCCGCTGAGATTCTGCATGTAGTTCTCAGAAGTTCTGAGAAGTAAGAGTCTGGAACTAGTTCCTGAAAAGCCGGCGTGGCTTCCGGGACTTTGGGTAGGACACTTGTGTCTGGGAGGTTAGACTCAAAAACAGTGGGACCCGCGTGTGTGGGACAGGAGACCCCAGAGTTGGAACAAGGAGCCTGAGACAGGGGCCACGTGCCGGCCAGGCCAGATCAGTTTTGATGGAATAGGAAGGGAAGGAGGCAGCTGGCGAACTTTTGTCCCCTTGGTACTGCCCGACCACACGCTGGACACAGCAGTGTGGCATTTTCCTCCGAACAAAGCAGCTGCCAGGTTTGTCTGTCAATCACCTGCAAGAGATCATCAACATTGGACCTGTTGATTGTTGACGTTCTTCAGAACGGGGAGGGGGGTGGGGAGGGCCCTTAAACCCTCACCTGAAAGGTGGGGGACCCGGGGAAGCCATCATCATGCTGGGATGGGTCTCTCCAATACTGCCTGCTTTGGGGGTCACCCATAGTCCTGTAGGTAAATCTCACCCACATTCCCATAAGTAACCCCAATAAACTCGTAGGCTCAGCAGGTTAAAGATTGGTGTTAATCTGTGGTTCATATTCTATCTGGAGCAGACACGCTTGTGTCATCTCCCCGGGAAAAGTGTCTCGGCACAGCACCTGGACATTGCTAAGTACCATAACTGTGTGTAACGCACAATGTCTTTGTTGATTGCCGTGTATGTGAACACTGGTTGTCATGGTTACACATGGTTAAAATATTGCGAAGCCATCTCTCTGTGAAGAGGAATCAAGGCATTGGGTGAGGGACAGTTTGAGTGTCTCCTGTTTACCACGGTCTGAGTTAGGGCTCCACTCTGCAAAGGAGAAGATATTCGTTCTTTTGTGCCAACCTTCCCCGCCCACGGGAGAGCTAGAGGTCTCGCGGGGAGGTCCTTGCGATGCTTTCTTTCTTTCTTTCTTCTTTCTTTCTGTCTTTCTTTCTTTTTTCTCTTCTTTCTCTTTAGTTTTTTCTTTCTTTCTTTTGTTTCTATTTTCCTTTATTTCTTTATTTCTTTCTTTTCTATTTTTCGTTTCTGTTTTTTTTTTTCTTCTTTCTCTTTGCTCTTTCTCTCTTCTCTCTTCCTTTCCTTCTTCTGTCTTTCTTCTTTATTCTTCTCGTCTTCTGTTCCCTCTCCCTCTCTCCCCTTCTCGTTTCTGGCCTTTCTTTTTCTCTCTCCCTTCTCTCTCCTCTTTCTATCTCTTGCTTCTCTTCTCTCTCTCGTCCTTCTTTCCTCTCTCTTCTCGACTTTCTTTCTTTCCCTTCGTTTCTATTCTTTATCTCTCTCCCTTTCTCTTTCGTCTTTCTACTCTCTCTTCTTTTCTCCTCTCTTCTCTCTCTTCTTTCTCTCTCTCTCCCTTCCCCTCTTCCTTCCTTCCTCTCTCCCTCCTCTCTCTCTCTCCTCTCTCTCTCTCTCTCTCTCTCACTCAAACAATTGGCTTGGAGCAGGTGAGATAGTTTAGGCAAGAAGTTATGTACTTGCAAACTTGGCAACTTCGGTTTGATCCCCAGCAGTCCGTGTGCGGCACGTGCTTTCTCTGTTTCTGTCTCTCTCTCTCTCTCAGTAAAAATAAGTCAATAAAAATATTTTTAAAAAGAACATTGACTTTATCCTAGCACTCAGAGGAAGGGAGGAGAATCAGGAACTCGACTAGCTTCAGCCGCATAGCGAATTTGAGGCCAGCCTGAGCTATATGGTGCGCACACGCGCACGCACACACACACACACACACACACACATCATATATGCCATATACACGCATGCACAGCTTCACACACACCTGCACATACGTCATATACACACCTGCATGCACACCCTCACACACATACACATACACCAATACACACCTGCATGCACACCCTCTACACACCTTTACACACATGCACACTCACCATATACACACCTGCATGCACACCCTCACACACATGCACATACATCATACACACCTGCATGCACACCCTCACACACATGCACATACACCATATACACATGCAAGAAAAAATTCTTGACTTGTTGCGGGCTCCATGCTGAGGGCTGGTGAGGAGAGAGGCGCCGGGCGCCTGCTCCCAGCCAGTGAGTTCTGGTGTTCCTTGCTCGCTCTCCCTGTGAACATGTCCAATAGGGCCTTGAAGCAGCTACATTCTCCTCCTCATCTCCCGTCTCCTCTGGAACCCTTAGTTCTACCACTTACCCCATTGGTCTTCCAGAAACTTCCCTCCTCTCCTCTTCTAGTCAGCCCCATCCTCCAAACCTTTCCCCATGCTTCTGCCCACCCGACCTCCACAGCCTGCTTTTTCCTTGCCTGGCCATCTAGTGCTGTGAACAAGCCTCTCTGTTCTATTCTGACACCTACCCTAACCCACCCAGCCGTCAGCCTGGTCCCGGTGTGGTCCCGTGACCACACCATGTGGTTCCACCCGTCCGTCCTGCCTGGAAGGTGTCAGCTCCTGAAACCCATCATGTTAGTTTCCAGTGGCCTCCCCTGGAAACAAACTCCCTCCTGGATGCCTGCCATCGGGACGCCGTCCGGGCAGAGCTGGTTCGTTCGCCTGGCATTCTTTCACTCACTATACCCTACTTCCCGGGCAACCCCTTAGCGACCTCTGAAAGCTGTGCAAGTTAGAAGCCCCCTTTGTCCTGGGGGCTTGGCAGAGCTCCCTGCCATGCTGCTTGTGGTATGCTACGGGACCTTTATGTCATCTCTTCTGTTCTAATGCTTCCCACCTTAAGGCCAAACTGGGGTGTCCCCCCGCCCCAGCTTACACGCACCAGCAACTCAGTCTGCTAAAACGCCAATAAAATATTTAAGTCTCTCTCCTTTGTTGGCTTCGTTTATCATGGGGTCTCTACATCAGCCTTACACTACCCACAACCCGGTGGGCAGAACAGAGCCTGACTCCTCTGACGTAACTGGTGGGCCTCACCCAGTCTCGGAAGCACATCAAAGACTTCCTGCACGGTGACAGAGCTTGGTCAGGAAGGACTAGCGGGACGTAAGGCAGCTTCAGAAGGTGGAGCAGGCGAACGCCCGTGTCCTCTGGAACCCTTAGTTCTTCTAGGCAGCCCCAAGTCCCTGGCTGGATTCTCTTGTGCTCACAAGTTAGTTCTGGCCGCTCGCCTGTCCCACCATGCTTCCCTGCAGTCAGATTTCTCTGAACATGCTCTAAATTGCTGGGCCTGTTCTGCTGTAAGAAACAGCAGGGGAATGAGACCCTCAATAACACGTCCTGAAGAAGTAATGCACTGGAGACACACACACACACACACACACACACACACACACACACACACTCCCTGTGCACTAGCACCATTAACAAAGTCCAGTCGTGCTCCATCCTAGCACACAGCTGGAGGGTACTTACTGCTCTTTCCTGCTCCTTGTGACTTGTTTTGGCCAATGAGATGAGAGCAGATGCGCTGGGCAGTTCCTCTGGGTAACAGCTTTTAAGAGCCAATGCTCGGATTTAGGTGCCTGATTTGCCTACAGGTTAAAGAGAGACACGTAGACAGGTCCATTGGTAGCAGGCCGGTTGCCTGGAGTCGCACGGTGGCCGGGTCCCTTGACTGAGCCATCTGCTTCCCTGGGCGAGGCCGCTGGCATCGGGAGCTGCTCGCTATTACACGTCGCCTCACCAATCCTATCAGCATAGGTTTGGAGCACCCAAACCTTCATCCATGCATTCAGGAACCTGGGTCTCGGCATCAAGCAGCACCCCCTCTTCTTTCCCACCCCTCAAGCACAATGTGTCCCCTGCCTCTCCTTGCAGCTCACAGCCCACTGAACCTAAATGCGACACGTAGTCACACACTATTACAGACACAGGCACCTGCTGAGAGACTTAAAAGCAGTCTAGATGCCTCACCCATGTCCCGTGTATCCACACGCCACATACCAGCGAACCCTCCCGTTCTCCCAAAGCCATCTTTCCCGATGTATCTATCAGCTCTGGTTGAAATTCGTAGGCCAGTTTCAGGGATCCGGGTTGTAGGCCAGATTCTGCCACTCAGTATGCAAATGACTTTGGACAAATGGTCTCTGTAAGCCTCAGTTCATCCCTAAAATTAAAAAAAGAACTAGGCGGGGAGCTGTTGAGATGGCTCAGTGGTTAAGACTCTGCTGCACAAGCAGAAGGTCCTGAGTTCAGATCCCGGGTCCTTTATAAAAAAAATAAATCGCTAGGAGGAAATAGCAGCGGCCTGCACTTCCACCCTGGTGGGCAGAGCCTGGGAAATTCCAGAGCAAAGCAAAAAGGAAGTAGAAGCAATCCAGGATGATTCCCAAAGTCACCCTGGTCCTACATAGAGACACATAGTGCTCTCTCTCTCACACACACACACACACACACACACGTGCAAAATAAATAAGAAAGAAAGAAAGAGCATGTTATAGAAAAAGTTTACAGTTTACAGTTTCCATATCAGCACTCGACACAGAACAGTGAGTGTGGAAGTGCGTTGAAACAGGAGCGCCCCAGGCGAGTCCCAGCTAAGGCTGAGTGCGCTATCATTCCCAGGCTCACCAACCTTCCGGATCAAGACACACAGGCACGCGCCTCCGATCATACCAGCTGTCTCGTCCTCGTCCGTGTTGAATCAACTTCGGTTCATCGGTCGGGTTGGGAGCTTCCTTATTGCTCAGTCCCCCTCCTGGCCTTAGCTAGATTCAGAGAAACATCTTCTGCCATCTGTCATGGATAAGGTCCTTCAGGCATCTTTGCCCAGCTCAGGGCATTCCCTTTCCTGTCCTAGGGACAGCTGGGCAGCCAGGCGCTGACCTCTCTAGAGCACTGGCCTTTGCCTGCAGGTGGTCCTGGTCTTTCTGGCCTAAGCACCCCCGGAGCCGGGCCCTGGCCTCCCACAGCCCCTCTAGCTCAGCTCCCTCAGCTTGACAGAAGCCTTGTTAAAAGGCGACTGGGTCCCACTAGGAGGGGTTCTGCTGCGGGGGTTTAAAGCGACTGCTCCCCGGCTCCCAGGTGGTGGTGATGCTGATGAGCCTGGACCCCACTTAGCCGGACGTGAGCGACCACAGAGAAGCTCGTTCCCTGATCTGAATTACCCGCTGCTCGCTGTCCCCGGTGTGAATAAGGGACACCTGGCCCCAGGAGGCTGAGACCAAGTGGTCTGGACTTCATCTCGGGCACCCCTGAAGGATTTGTGCATATTAGACCTCAAGCAGGAAAGGAAACCCGCAGACTTAATGGGTTCGCAGTGTTTCCACGATATTTTGTCCACGGATGATACCGACCTGTTTTTTTTCCTTCATGCAACACAGGTTGATTTGGTGCTAGGTTTAGGGTGATAGTGTGGCTCCGGTCCCCCAGAACTGGCCTGGTGACTCGGAGGCTAATGTGCCAACCGCTATTCTGTTCTGTGCAGCGAGTGTGGGTACAGGTGGGGGGGGGCTCTCAATCTGATTGCTGGAGCCTTTATGAATGCATGGTGTTCAGGCTCAGACCTGGGACGGTAGCGGGTAGAAGGGGTTAGGGCGGGAAGGGTTTTCCTCTGGGGAACCAGAGTCAGAACAGCTGGGACTTGGGTTGGATAGGGAGAAGGGGGGGGCTTGCGTCTCCTTCCTTGGGGCTTTTGGTACCTGGGCAGGCTGCACGGTGGCAAGCTCATAATCCCCGAGACTTTGCTCTGAAGCCTTTCTGCTCTCACACTTGCTCCTCGTCCACCCCCAAAGTTTCTCCACAGCTGTTCACATCTGTCTCTCCTCTGGGTCTCATCTGCCCCAGGCCTCTTCCCTTGTGTATTCTGGCCAGGTGACCGACACCAGGTTACCCAGACCAAAGGGCTTTGGGGGATGACCCTCAATAAGTTGCTAATGCAGAGTCAATTGGTGCTGCAAATTGCTGGTGCTGCAAATTGATTACCAAGACAATACAGGAGAAAAGATGGCAGCTTCAGGGCTGAAGAGACAGCTCAGGGCTTCAGACTGTCTTGCAAGCCGAAGGACCTGAGTTTGGATACTCAGTCCCCTACACACAGGTGCCTTGGGGAGCGGAGCCTGGGAAATTCTAGAGTGAAACAAAAAGGAGGTAGAAGTAATCCAGGATGACTCCTGAAGTCACCCTTGACACACAATGCTTTCCGATGTGCACACACACACACACACACACACACACACTATAAAATAAATGTTAATTTAAAAATTTTTTAAATTTTTTAAAATTTATTTATTCAACTGTGCGCATGTGCGTGTGTATGTGCATGCGCGTGTGTGTCTGTGTGTGTGTGTGTCTGTGTACGTGTAGAACCACGGACGAATTTGGGAACCACCATGGACGCCTCCACCTCCTTCTGCCCCCGGGATTCACAGGCTACGTCCTACCAGGACCAGAAGCACAGGCCGCCCCCGCTTCCACCTGGCGTCTATACATGGGATCTGAGATCCGAACTCAGGACCTTCCGCCTGCAAGGCGGAGGCTTAACCCCTGAGCCACCTCTCCAGCCCTAATTTAAAAATTTTAAAGGAAACATCCACAAATAGAAAAGTTTTCAGGAAGTACAGCAAAGTGCATAGTTGTATTTGGGCCTTTTTTCTGATTATACTTTCTACATTCCCTTTAATATACGTTATTTGTTGGGGAAAGTACTAAGATTTATTCCACTGAAAATCGTCACAGGTCTACAGCCTCTCATTTTGGAAATTACACTCCAGTGTATTCTTCGTTCTAACTCCCCCCCCAGCAGACTCTCAGGTCCCTGGGAAGGCCGGGGTAAGAGGTCAGCAGCCGTGTTCACCGCGCGCGGGACAGCTGGCTGAAGCTAGGTGTCAAAATCAGGCCCGGAGCGAAGTTCCAAGACAGCGCCAGGGCTGCCCCGAGCGCCCAGGGCTTCTGGGCAGCGCTACTTGAAATCGGTTACTTTTCTTCCTCTAAATAGCCCGCCGAATGCTCTTTCTTAGCTCTGGCCGAGTTGTGGGCTTCAGCCTGTGGATGCCTGGCAGGTACCTGGCAGGGTGCGCACCGCCCAAACTGGTCAGGCTAGTCCGCCCCGTGGCTGTTTCTGCCAGGACTTGCCCGCGTGTGTGTGGGTTACAGACCCAGCCTTCTCCACAGCAACCCAGGGAGGGGGAGGGCAGCTGCGGGCACCAGCCAGGCAGGCTGGCAAGATGGGTGGAGCTGAATGCATTTAACCTGGAATTTCAACTTGGCCCGTACAACAGGTGAGAGTAGAAAAATGCGGCGGAGAGAAATGGGCAGTTTGGCAACTTGGAAATATTCTTGCAGCTTGCCCATCACCCCCCGCTTGGAATACAGTCCAGGGTGACTTCTCAAAGTGTCTGCCAGGGTGTGGGGGTCCATCGCGCCATGGGCCCTCGGAGGGTGTCCGAGCCCCCTCCCGGTGGTCTGCCTGGGGTACCCCCTCCGCGACGCGCCCGGTCCCCCTCCTCCCGGAGGCAGGGCGGGGGTATCGGATTAGTCTTTGTTTTCGACGCTAAAGAGCAGCGCGCGGCGCGGGGGAGGCTGGTGGCGGCAGGGCCCTGGGGTCCGCTTGGGCCGGGCGCTCGGCTGTGACCCCCCATGAGGGTGCCATGCAGCCGGCGCGCGGCCTCGGCCTCCGGGCACCCCCTCCTCGCCGGCCAGGCTGACTCGGTACGCAAACGCGCGATGTCCCCCATTGTCCTGCCTGGGCCCTGAGCGAGAGGCGGCCGGGAGGGAAAAGGGGGGAGTCGGCGGGCCCGGAGCTCAGGGTTCCCGGAGGCGCCGGGGCCGTCCAGGACCGCACGAGCCCGTAGGGAGTGGCAGGAAGTGGGGACACCCAGGCCGGCTCGGCCGAGGGCCTAGGTTGGGAGGTCCGCGTGCCCCACCCCGCCTTGCCAGTTCGGGCTGTGGCACCGCCGGAGGGCAGGGACGGTCAGTCCGGGGGCGGCGTGGGGGGGCAGCCGGGTCCCCGGGGGGCCCTCCGCGGGCTGGAGAGCCGCTGCAGGTGCAAAGCCGCGGCGGCCGGGTCGGGCCGGCCCAGCCCCCCGCTCGCTCGGCCGCCCGCGCCGACCCCTCCCCGCCGCGGGAACTCCCCTCTGGCGCGGCCCCGGGGCCGGCGGCGGGGCCGGCGGGGCTCGGCGGGGCCGCACGTGCGCGCCCTCCCGGGCGGGGGAGTCCCCGGGCGAGCACGTGCCGCGGCGCGCGGGGGGCGGGGAGTCCCGCGGCCGCCTTCATTGCTGCTGCTGCCGCCGCCGCCGCCGCCGCGGCCGCCGCTGCCTCTTCCTTCCTCCTGCGCCGTCCCCTCCTCGGGCCCGGGCGGGGTGCGGGGACCGCGCGCGTCGAGCTGTGCCGGGCCGGCCGGGCGCTCCGGGAGGCGGACGCCCCAAGGCGGCGGCGGCCGCGACGGTGGTGGCGGCGGCGGCGGCGCGGGCCGGGAAACTTTGCCCCTTTGTGCGCTCCGCCCCGGGGCGGCGGGCAGGTCGGTGCAGCCGGTGCCTTTCCGGCTCCGCGGTGGGGGAGGGGAGCGGGGGCGCTGGGGGAGGGGAGGCGGGACGCGGCGGGAGGGGCGGGTGTGCACGGGTGGGGGCGCGCTTCTCGGCGGCGGGGGGACCGGCCGGGGCGCCCGGGGTCACGGTGTGGCGCCGCCGGGCGGGGGCGGCGGAGCCGCCGGAGCCGAGCGGCCGAGGCCCCAGAACAAAGGAGCGGGAGCGGCGGCGCGCGCGCAGCCCCGGCCCGCGCCCCAGCGCGCCCCCTCTCCGCGCCCCTCGATGGCGCAGGGCCTTCGGGCCCCGGGGCTCCGGACGCCGCGGGGCGGCGGGGGCGGGTTCCCCCGCGGGCGCACCCCGGGACCTCTGGGCGGCTTCCGTGCTCGGGGCGCCACCGGCCGGGGCCGAGCGAAGCTGTCCGCAAAGTTATTTTTGCAAGATCTGCTCCGGTGCAGAGGGAGGGTCCTGCGGGGGGCCGCAGGGAGGGGCCGTGCGTGGATCTCAGTGAAACACACCAGCCGTGGCGGGCGGGGGGGGGGGCGCGCAGGGCAACTTTCTCCGAAATCCCGCCGTGGGTACGCGAGTGGGTACGGTGGGTACCCGGGCCCTCTGTGCACGCCGTCCTCCCTGGCGCGTCCTTCTGGGGAGGACTTCACCGCAGTCGCACCCCTTCATCCCCCATTTTCTCACTTCCCAAAAGCAGGAAGATGTGACACGTGAAAGTTGTCCTGAGCCTCCAGTGATGCGCTTCCCCTTTTCTGTGTGTCTCTTTCTTTCCTCCTCCAGACAGCGCTGCCGTGTCCACCGTGACGTGACCCCAGGAAGGAGAAGTACCCACCGGAGGAAAGTTCTCACCTGTCTGCCCCACCACACACCCATCAACTCACCTCATGCCCGGGTTGCGGGAGGGTGAGGGTGAAGAACCCACCCAGCCAAGATGATCCCGTCCCTGGGGGCTGCCGCCACCGCTACTTCTGTCCTTCTCGGGATCCCGGGCCCTGGCAGGTGGGAGATCCGCCCCCGAAGGAGCCCCGTTCAGCGCCCGCCCAGGAGGTGAAGAGGGTTGAAGAAGAGACGCTCATCCGAGTGGGAAGCTCCTTGCCTTCGTCGCTATAGACTTGTTAACGGACCCGTTGGTGACCTTCGGGAAAGTGGACAGTGGTTCTTCCTGGCATCTATGCCCCCTTCTTGGGCAACATCATCATGAGCCAGTTTCAGGTGCCCCTGGCCGTCCAGCCGGACCTGCCAGGTCTCTATGACTTCCCACAGGGTCAAGTGATGGTAGGGGGCTTCCAGGGTCCTGGGCTTCCCATGGCCGGCAGTGAGGCCCAACTCCGAGGGGGTGGAGATGGAAGAAAGAAACGGAAACGATGTGGGTCGTGCGAGCCTTGCCGGAGGCTGGAAAATTGTGGGGCTTGTACCAGCTGTACCAACCGCCGAACGCATCAGATCTGCAAGCTGCGCAAGTGTGAGGTGCTGAAGAAAAAAGCGGGGCTTCTTAAGGAGGTAAGTCGCGCCCCGGTGGGCTCCCCAGCCGACCCTTGCCTTGAGAGCGCCCTCAGCCTAGGAGGGTCTCGTCATTTTAAGTCCAGCTTCCCCGCCCGGACTGTTTGGCTCACCGTGCAGCCCTGCTGACTTTGGCAGGCTGGTGGGCGCCTCTGCGGGCTGGTGATTGGTGTGGGAAGTGGCTGGTTGCGCGGTTGCACGTGCTGAGCCTGCGTCCTCGTGGGTTTGCGCACTTGATGCGGGACCGCGGTGCCCTGAGCGCTACGTGTTTCTGGTCTGGCGGGAACCTCTGATGGGTTTCAAGGTCATTCTAATAACGGGGTGATGTGGGGCGGTGGTGGTGGGTGAGGGAGGGGGGTTGGTGGATAGAGGACAGTTCTGGAGTGATGGTGGTTTGTGCTGCCCTGGCGGGTTGTGGTATTCCTGTCCCGAAACCTTTCCTTGGACGCACTTTTCTCACATGGCAGACCTTCAAGCCAGCAGCTCCCTTGATGGCATGAGTGCTTTTTGAGACCAGAGATTTTGGGGTGCACTGGCGCCTCGGGGGAGAGTAGGCACCAGATTCGAGTTCGTGAATGAGAGATGTGCTGAGAGAGCGTTCCGGTTGTTCAGGGTAGAGAAGGGAAGGTGGACCTGGGATGGCAGCAGCCGGGGTGGGGTTATCAGGAGACATGGAAGGGCAGAGATCCCCTCCCCACATCACACACGCCTTGTCTCAACTCCCACCCTGGTGCTGGACAGCCCCGGCGAGGTTGGTGCTGGCCGCAACGGCGGAGAGTTGGCAGAAGTAGAGGCAGTGATCTAGGAGCTGAGGCGGAGCCGTGTGGTCGCTGAGGTTGCTCCAGACACTGGCGCTGGACAGAGACAGAGGCCAGCCTGGTCTGTGGGAACCCCCCCCCCCCCCCGTCCCAGGCCCTGCCACAGATTTGTCCAAGGTCCAGACACCTCGTCTCCTTGGGGAGATGGAGGACTTGTATGGGATGCCCTTTACAAGTCCCCTAGCTGCGTGGCACGCCGCTCTAGCACGGGCACCTGTGGCAGGGCTTCCTGGCGGCTTCCCTGGCCGCGGGCGCCGTGCGTGTGGCTTGCTGGTGCAGCCGTGGCTGGGAAGACAGATCAAGTGCTGGAGGCCGGGAAGTGGGTGGGTTTGGGGTGTGTCTGGCCCTGCTCAGCTCCCCTTGTCCTCTCGGTGCAGACGGTATGTCATGAGCCGGGGACTTATGACCTTGGCTGGCCAAAGCAGACATCTGGGTCACATCTGTGCTCTCCTCCCCAGCTTGGGGGGGAGGGTTGTTCAGGCCCTCTGTGTTGCTGGCTTTGAGGGTGGGTGGTTGGGGGGGCAGTTGGATGCTGAAGACCCCGTGCCCCTCGGGTCTTACAGGTGATGAGATCGGGTGTGAAAGCTGGTGTTTTGGTGCGAGAACCGCTCAGTGTGCTTTGTGGAGCTGGGTCCCTTCATTTCATGCTCCCCTCTCTTGGCGTCCCAGCCCCGCGCGTGAGCTTTGTGGGCTACATGTTCTTGGAATCCGTGGCCTCGAAGATGACATTAGGTGCTTGCCGCGGTGGCCACAGTGGCATGTGCCTGCGCACGAGGGGCTGGGCGTGTGGCCAGGAGCCTGCCATCCTGGTGTGCAAGCCGCCCGTCCGGGCTGCCAGGAGGTCGTGGTAGCGATGCTGTGGGCGGAGCTGCCCGAGGCTTCGACAGCCCTGCGGAGCAGCCCGTGCCCCGCGCAGACCTCGGGACCTGCTGCCCGGCTAGACCCTCAGGGTCAGGTGCCGCGGCCGGGACCTCCTGGGACCACCTGCCGTGTGTGCGGCCCCTTTCTGGAGGAGAGCCGTAGTGGGGACAGTGGAGCAAATTCTTTCCTTTAACTTTATTTAGGATCGCTCTTTTCTCCTTGATATTTAAAGCGCTTTGGCGAAGAAACATTTTAAGTCTTTGCTCGGCAAAATGCAAAACACTAGCTCTAGGCTCCCCATCCCTCCACCCCCACCCCAAGGCCGGGGACCCCCCCACCCCCCACCAGCCTGGGAAGGGATGTGCGGGTGGTGCTCCATGTAACGGGCTTGTCTGCGCACGAGTCCCAGGGCCCGAGCGCCTGCGCGAAGTGTTCAGCAGGCCAGAACCTCATCATTAGACTTTCATGCACTTGGCAGCGGGAACGGGGGTCAGGGGACATTTGGACCCTGACACTTGAGGTGGGTGGGATTCCTTCCCAGAAGCCCCTTGTTTCCACCCTGACTCCAATCTCCTGGCTGCCGGAGGGTCTGTGTGCTGCCGGCTGTTCTGTATCATCCTGCCGGGGAGGAAGAATGTTGGGGGGGGTCTGTCTCCCTCACTTCTCATTCTCCTTCCAGGTGGCCTTTGGGGGAGCTGTTCTAGAATCTCTCTACTGAGACAATTTGCTCAGCGTCCGGGGACTGGAGACAGCTTCCTGGGGCTGGTGGTTCTTCGTGGGGTCCTTGTGGGAGCTTGGGGTGGGTTGGGGGCAGGCGGTCGGTCGTAAGCATCATTCCCGTATCGTGGTCTTTCTTCCTAGTTCCAGGAGGATTCAGAGCCTAGGTGGATGTCAGAAGCTATTTGGACTTTCCATCTTTTTTTGGGGGGATGAGGGCTTGGTAACCCAATGAAGTAGGGTTACCGAGTAGAAAGTAGGGGTTGGGATGGGGGGAGGTGGGTCACAGTGGGGCAGCATTGGGTTCTCAGTTCTGAGAGAGGGGTAATCCTTCTGGGGCGTTGGGGATGAAGTGTGAGATCAAGTATGGGTAATATCGGACGCAGTGACAGAATGTTCCTCGAATGTGTAGAACGAGCTAAGCTGGCTGTGTAAACAACTGTGCATTAGTCCTGCTGTAAGCGAGCAGTGCATTTGAAGTGTTTATTGCAAGAGATCCCCTAGCTCGCTGGGAGAAGAACTGTGGAGCCAGGCACAAAAGTGGGGGGGGGAAGGGTGTGGGGGGGTCGCCACCGTCCAGGCTTGGGTGAAACATGCAGGAGTGGATGGAGTAGGAGAGGGATGCCGTAGGGAAAGACAGTCGTCACGGAAACACCTGAGCATCGGGTTGGACCCCTCCAGAGCCGAATGGGTGACATTAGCACATCTCTCTGCCACATAGACAAGCTCCCTTGGATCTCTGGAGGCAGGGTAGGGTCATCTCGAGCAATGTCAGAAACCTGGTAAGTTTTTCTTGCCTGGCCGCCCGGCAGTCCTTTTCTTCCTCCGCAGCAGTTTGAGAAGTGGCAGGTGAATGGAAGTGATGGGATTCTGGGTGCATGTGAGGCCGAGAGAAGACTTCAGAAAATGATCCTGGGGTAACCAGGAGTCCACTGGCCAGAGCGTGCGGTGCTGGGCACTCCCCGCTCAGAACAACAGGTGTTCTCAGCCAGACGGGGTTCCCAGCTGGGACAAATTGATAAGGAGGTGGTCCGTGAGGCTGGAGACAGGCTGGTGGGGGGCTGCAGGGATCACGCCCGAGGCTCGTCTGGATTCTGTGGACTGTGTGTGTCATGAAGTCTGAAGCAGGGAGGGCTCGGGCCCCGGCTAGTGTCCATCAATCCTGCATACAGGATCACCTGGGGGAAAATCTAAAAGCACCTGCTCATGGACCCCCCTCCCCACCCTACTCCCCCCACTCCCACCTGCCCAAGGACTCACTTCACTGACCCGGGGTGGACTCGGTTGAACTGGGACCCTGCACGTGAACGTAATGACGGTCTGGGAGGGAGGCCTCTGATGTAATCAGACGAGGCACCTCACGCGAGGATGGTTGGTCTGAGCCAAGGACACGCTGGGGACCAGCGGTGCTCCCTGGAGCCTGTTAGACATGGAGAAATCAGGAGGGCTGGAAGATGGCTCGGAGGTTAAGCCTCTGCCTCGAAAGCAGAAGGTCCTGAGTTTGGATCCGGATCCCACATAAAGACACCAGGTGGAAATGGCAGTGGCCTTGTACTGGAAGACAGAGTGTGGGGAACTCCAGAGCAAAGCAAACAGGAGGTAGAAGCAATCCAGGGTGATTCCTGAAGCCAGCCTTGGGCCTCCACAGACACACATACAGTACTTTCTGATGCACGTGCGCGCACACACACACGCACACACGCACGCACGCACGCACGCACGGGCAAAGTTCAGGTGCCTGCTTGCAAACCTGGCGACTTGGGCTTGATTTCCAGAAGCGCACAGGGTGCAGAGACCAGAGTTCCTAAGACGTCTCTGACTCCCACTCGTGCGCCTCGGTGCGTGTACCTGCTTTCTCTCAAAGAATTTAGGACCTGGTCCAAGACCTTTTGAGCCGGAGTCTGCGCTTCAATTAGATACTTACTGAGTCCCTTAGAATTTGAAGAGTTAGTACCCAGCGCTTCCTGCGGATACTAACTTTCAGGAGGTTGAAATAAAGTCTCAGCCAAGCATATAATTCCAGTTGCCGGCCAGGATGAGGAGAGCCAGTTTCTTTGCCCTCCAGGGAAGGGGGAGCCTATCAGCTTCCCCCTATTTAATCTCTCTCACGGGGAATGTGCTTCAGTCAGAGACTGTGTTCTGAGAACCACCGTGAAAGCCGCAGGCTGGAGAGACAGCTCAAATAAAGTTAAAATTTAAAAAAAGAAGATGCTCGTTACTCAGCACCTGAATTTGGGATGTTGGAGCCCCACACGTCACAGGGGCCGTTGTCGTGGGTGGGGAGGTCATGAAGGGGGAGACGTGTGTGTTTTCATTAGTCACAGGCAGATCCTTGGTCAGGCGCTGGAGGGGAGATGGTTAAGCTGAGGCAAGGGAGAGTGAGGAGCAGAGAGCCCCGTGCGTGGACGCGCTCACGGCGATGCACAAGAAAGAACCCGGCTTCCTGACAGGTAGAGAGAGCCGGAGCTCCGTGAACGGTGACAGCCCGTGTTGACCTCCCTCGCGATCAGAGGAAGGGTATTTGCGGCTCGGGACTGCCTCGGGTGGAAGAGGGTGGAAGAGGACTCCGTTCCTTCACGTGTTGAGCCTGCACAACTTCTGCTAGTGCTGAGTGTCGTAAGCAGGTAGAGTGCACCTGTGTCAGGAAAGGTGATGTTATCAGACTGGAGAGATGGCTCAGGGCTTAAGCCTTTACCTCGCAAGCGCAAGGAACTGAGTTCAGATCCCAAATCCCACATAAAAATGCCAGACAGAAATGGCAGCGGCCTGTACTTCATTCAGGCCCTGGAAGGCAGAGCGTGGGAAACCCCAGAGCAAAGCAGAAAGGAGGGAGAAGCAATCCAGAATGATTCCTGATGTCACCCGTGGGCCGCCACAGGGACACATGATGCCCTTTGACAAGCACACGTGTTTGTGCGTGTGTGTGTGTGCGTGCGGTGTGTTTAGTGTCTCAAAGCGGCCGGCATAGTAGCAGGAAATCTGGGTGGACCGGGCGGTGCTTGCAGGCCCTGTGAAGCTCCCCGTCCGGCGTGTCGTGTTTCCAGTTCCCCTGCTCTCTAGGTACCTGTGCTGCAAAGAAGCAGCAGCTGCCGTAGCCGCGCATCTCCATCAGGTTCTAGACCTGACTTCTTTTCTCCTTCGTGCACGCGTGTGTGAATACATGGTCCGTGTGGTTGTCTCCACCTTGTCCTTCGAGACAGGGGCTCTCGCCGAACCTGGGACTTGCCATTTTGACTCAAATGCTAAACCAGCAAGCCCCAGGGGACCCTCCTGTGTGCCCCTTCCCAGCGCTGCCACACGCAGCTTTTACGTGGGTACTGGGGACCCCAGCTTGGGTTCACTTGCATGGACAGCGCTCTGCCAACTCGCCATTCTCAGATCCCCCTTTCCTATTATTGTTTATTTATCTGCCACGGTACGTGTGTGGCTGTCAGAGGACAAGCCTGCAGGAATCTGTCTCTCTTTCCTTCTTTACATGGGTTCCGGGAATCAAACTCAGGCCGTCAGGCTTGGTGGCAAGCTCCTTACCAACTGGACCATCTCACTAGTCCCATTTTTTTTCCCAAGTTGGGGATTGGACCTCATGCATGTTAGGAAAATAAAGTGTTTTTCAGCTGAGCTGCACCCCAAGGCCTGACTTAATCTTACTCCTAGAGCTAGTTGCACACCTGAGTTAGTGAAAGGTGTATGAACTGAAATTTCCAGCAGAGGCTGTTTTTCTCCTGGGAGACAGTTGGTGGCCCCCTACGATCCATCCAAGCCAGCCAGTGTAAGTCAGTACCCATGGGTGGGCATTTAAATTAAAATAAGGGTGCAGTGAGACTGGTCCTTCCTAGGCCTGCAGAATGACTGACAGACCAGCCTGCCCCATAAACTATCGAGGAACTCGGGAGAAGTAAGAACATACGAGTGGAAACCTTGGGGACTAGAGCTGGATGAGTGAAGGGAAATGCCCCTATCAGTGGGGTGGCCTGAGAGAGGCAACTTGGTATATGCCACAAGTGGCCTGAACCCCCAGAAGAGTAGACAAGCCAGAGGGAACTCTGGGGTCCATAGAAGCAGCCAGGCAGGAGGATGGGAGGGAGCAGGATTGACCAATGAAGAGAAAGGGGGGGGGAATCGGAGGGAGGGGGGGATAAAGGGAGTCAGGGATAAGTACTCAATGTTTGTAAAACTAGAAAACAAAGTTAAAAAGATTAAAAATCAAGGGGCCCGTGAGCAAGAGCGAGCCCAGCTGGCCGGGCATCCGCTCCCCAACCTGGAGACCCGAGTTCCATGTTTGGAAGGAGAGCGCTGTCTTCAGAAAGTCGCCTCTGCTCTGGGGGCTGGACGTCGGGTGTCCCTGTGTGGTCCCCACAGCGTCCCTACAGCCTCTTTAAGTTTGGGGAAATGGCCCGCTGGGCTGGCTGCTCTCGGGCGTGTCCCCTGGCCAGTGTGAAGCGGGCCTCGCTGTCTTGGTCTCTAGCCCACGTCGGGGTTCAGTGCTTCTGGACGCACAACATGCTCTACTCTGGCATAGCGGCGGGGGTGGGGGTGGGGGTGTCTTCTCTCAGTCCCGGGCCCAGCCTCGGGGCTGAGTTCACGCTGACCTGAACCCGCGCATGCTTGCTCCGGGGACACGGCTCTGAGCTGCCTCCGGAGAAGGCAGCGTGGTGGCTGGGTGGGCTGTAGGCCATGCTGAGGTCTCGCGCGCCCATAGAGGGAGGGTGGGTGTCTGGAAGAGCAGCTGCTGTGGGAGGGAGACCCTTCACCTTGCTGCTGAGCTCTGTGGTGGTCCAGCTGGCTGCTCAGCAGGTCACCAGGGCTGCAGGACCCCCCCACCCCCGCCTGTGCTCACCCCTTTGGCTGGTGGCTGCGTTTACTAATCACTGAGGTGGGAGCAAGGCGCAGGGGCAGGTGGGTTTCCAGCTGCGGTCCAGGTGAGCCCAGGTCTGCTGAGCGCTGCTAGTAGCCCTGCTAGTAGTAACCCTGCTGGTAGCCCTCTAGTAGCCCTGCTGGCAGCCCTCTAGTAATTCTCTAGTAGCCCTGCTGGCAGCCCTCTAGTAGCCCTGCTGGCAGCCCCCTAGTAGCCCTCTAGTAGCCCTGCTGGCAGCCCTCTAGTAGTCCTCTAGTAGCCCTGCTGGCAGCCCTCTAGTAGCCCTCTAGTAGCCCTGCTGGCAGCCCTCTAGTAGCCCTGCTGGCAACCCTCTAGTAGCCCTCTAGTAGCCCTGCTGGCAGCCCCCTAGTAGCCCTCTAGTAGCCCTGCTGGCAGCCCTCTAGTAGTCCTCTAGTAGCCCTGCTGGCAGCCCTCTAGTAGCCCTCTAGTAGCCCTGCTGGCAGCCCCCTAGTAGCCCTCTAGTAGCCCTGCTGGCAGCCCTCTAGTAGTCCTCTAGTAGCCCTGCTGGCAGCCCTCTAGTAGCCCTATAGTAGCCCTGCTGGCAGCCCTCTAGTAGCCCTCTAGTAGCCCTGCTGGCAGCCCTCTAGTAGCCCTCTAGTAGCCCTGCTGGCAGCCCTCTAGTAGCCCTCTAGTAGCCCTCTAGTAGCCCTGATGGCAGCCCTCTAGTAGCCCTCTAGTAGCCCTGCTGGCAGCCCTCTAGTAGCCCTCTAGTAGCCCTGCTGGCAGCCCTCTAGTAGCCCTCTAGTAGCCCTGCTGGGAGCCCCACTGGTAGCTGGTTGGGTGTTCTCGGAGGCCTGTTCCCTGCGGCCCTGCCATGTCCCACCTCCCCCACACCGGCCTGGCAATCAGACAGATAACAGGCCTCCCCTTGCCATGTCCCACCTCCCCCACTAGACAGATTGCTGGGGATCGGCTAGACTGTGGGGTGTTCCTCTAGTGCCTTGGGGTTGCCAGGGGCAGCTGTGTTACATGCATTGGCAGGGTACTGCTCGTGTGTGCATGTGTGTGTGCGTGTGTGTGTGCGCGTATGTGTGGGTGCACGTGTACACACATGCACATGTATGCATGTGGACCCCCAAGGTGGTTAGGAATCCTCCTCGATCGCTTTCCCACCTTTTCTTATTGAGACAGGGTCTCTAACCAAACCCAAGCTTGCCTGTAGGGCTGGTCTGGGCAGCTCGCTGTGAGGGTCCATTCTCTGCCTTGTGAGGCTGGAACTGTAGGCGGGCGCCACACCTACCCTGAATTTTTAAGTGGGATCTTGGGATCCGAACCCTGGTCTTTTTGCTTGTGCGGCAAGCATTTCAATGCTAAGCCATCTCTCAAGTCCTGCTTCTACTTCTGAACCGTGTGTGTTGTGTATGTATGTGTGTGTGTATGAGAGAGCACTCTTGTAGGAGGTTGGGGTGCTCTTCCCTGCGCCTCTTTTATGGATCTGCACGTTTCAGGTAACCCAGTTCCCCCAAGCGATGATGAATGATTCTGGAACTGTAGAGAGAGACACGCAGGTTCTCGCCAGAGGCAGATCCTATCTGAACTGTGTTACCGTAGCTTGAGGCGCAGGCAGTAGAGGTTAGGGGACAGGAGAAAGAGGAGGAACAAGCAGGAAATACTTTCGGGGCTGTTTCCTGAGGACTCGCACTGTGACCCCTCCTGGCCTTCCTTCAGTTTCCAGAAGCAAGGTGGTTTGTGCTTTGACCTATAGACAGCCGCATTCAGCAGCCCTGAGGAGACACCCCACAAAGTATTTCCTCCTTGTTTCTCTTGCCAGTCCTCCGAGCTGGGAAGTGCTTCCTTGTCGCCAGTGCTGAGGCTTAAAGGAGGGATGCCTGGAGGGTAGGAGCCAGCCCTGGTGACCTTTGCTCCCCTTCCAGCCCTGCTGGGGAGGGAAGAACAGGTCTGCAGAGTTTGAGTGCAGCGTGAAGAAGGATGTGGAGGGAGAGTCCTTCTGGTCCCAGGTGCCGTGCCGGAGGCTGGGGGCAGATGTGGAAGGAAGCCGGCAGGCTGGGGGGCACACCTGAGGGGTGGAAGGTGAGGCGATCCACGCGGATCCCTCTTGCAAGTCTTCCTGAGGAGGCCCGCGGCTTCTGAACCACTCGGCCCGGTGCCGCATCTGATCCCCTGATATGTCACTGGGTCCTTGGGCATTTGGCGGAACACAGCTGTTGAATCTGACCAGCCAGACTCAGTCTTAAGACCTCCCAACTTCTAGTTGGACACGTGGGGTGCGGGCTGAGCAGCGACTGCCTGCCAGTCAGAGGCCGGGGTGCACCCTTGGTGCTTGCTGGAGTGGAAGGAGAGGGTGGGCGTGCCTGCTGGCGGTGGCGGGGCGGCTGGCTGGTGGGCGCCTCCGCTCTCTTCTGCATCTCAGGGAGCAGCATCCCTCTTCCTCCTGCTCCTCCCCGAGGTTGCCGTTGCCGCTGACACAGACTTCCGCTGCCAAAGCTAATTGTGAGGTCTGATCAGTGAATGAAGGCAAAAGCAGTTCCCATGACAACCGCGAAGAGTTTCAAATATAGGGGATGATGTGTGTGCTGGGCTGCAATTACTTGGGTGGAAATTGATGCGTGGACACCAGGGACTTCAAACATAGGCTCCGAAGGCGGAGGGGGTGTGAGGTTTCTTTGGCAGGATCCTTTGTGTGGGTGGGGTGGGATGGGGTGGGGGGAGGTTACGGCGTTTCCCTTAAGGTCCTTCGCAGGTGTGTCCAGTGTCAGGGCCGTGATGAGACCGACACAGACACAAACTCCAAGCGTTAGAGAGGAGACATGTTAGGGCTGGTGGGAAGCCGGGGGAACCAGAGAAGGCTTCTTTGAGGCAGTGGGCTTCCACTGAACTTCGAAGGAAAGGCCTATGGGGGGTGACCGGTCAGGACACAGCCAGAACGGGGGTGGGGGGAGGTGAGAGCGTTTGTCTGCCCCTCCTGAGGTCTAGCGGAGGCAGGGGGACAGAGCTACCTTTAGTGGACCCTTAGTTCCACTGCGAGGAGGAGATAAAAGGAGCTTCGCTTGGCGGTTTTCTGGCCATGTGACCAAGGTGTCTAACTCTCTCCGAGAGTCTCCATCTGCCGAGTGGGCGTGCGTGATTCCTGTTGGGTTGCTTTGGGATGAGGTTTAAGTAGGATTCTGTGGATCACGTTTCTAGTTGTGGTTCCCCCATTCCACCCCCTGGGGGGTGGTGCTTGGTTCCTGAGCTGGTAAGTCTCCCCTCTCCCCAGTGTGTATCCGGGGGTGTCCTTTCTAAGCCAGTGCCCGTGCGTAGGGTGTGGCGTGGAAACAAGCCAATTCGTTCACTACTCCTGACTCAGTGCAGTGGGGCCCGGGAGCCTTGGCTGAAGGGTCGGGGCAATCTTGCCTTTATGCAGTGGGGTCTTATGTACCCAGTGTAGAAAGAGGGGCTCATTGAGGTGGGAGGAGGAGCAGGTGGGACCTGAAGAGTCGGCATTCCAGGTGCCTCTGAAGAGAGAGAGAGGAGAGGCCAGGGTGGGCCAAGGTGGAAGTGGGTAAGCTGACCGATAGAGGGGCCTTTCCCACTCAGTTCCCAGTGGTCTGCAAAGCCCAGGAAAGCAGGGAAGTGGTCCCGCCCATGAGGAGCTGATGTGTAAATAAATAACCCGCTGAATGGGAGCGAGGGAGGAGCCTGCTTGCCCCTGGGGTGGGGAGAAAGGCGTTGGTGCTCAGAGAGGCTTGGCCACCAAGGATCCGGGCAGAGGGGGGCACCGTTTGGATTTAGCCTTGCGCTCCATTAGCTTGCTGGGAGGGGATGGGACAGACATGGGATCCAGGCCAGAAGGGTATCAGGAAGAGTCCCGGGGTGGAAACATGACCACTCCCAGATGGGCCGGTGAACAGAAGCGGTCACTTCAAGAGAGCCCAGTCTTGTCTTTGTATCTTCCTGGGGATGGCAGAGAGAAGGGACCGAGGATGGGAGAGGCCCGGGTTCGAGTCCATCCCCCGGGAGGCCAGCCGTGCTGAGCGGCAGGGTTGTGTGCTACTGCAGAGACGACCTGGTGACGTGATTGGCACCGGGCCTGGAGCGTGGAGAGGCTTTGAACCGCAGCAGCTGCAGCAGCAGTATTGATCAGTCTTTTCCGAGTTGTGTTAGTCTTTCCTATGCAACAGTATTTGGGGTGTGTGTGGGGGATTAGGATGGAGATCTAGGGGCCCAAGACAAAGGAGGGACCCAACTCAGCTAAGTCCAAAGCTCAGTGTCCCACTGCAGCTGAGTTTACCTAGGACCAGTCACTTCCCTCCTTCCCTGCCCGGGGAGGGGCCCTAGGAGCAGGCCTGCCCTTTGTCCCCCGGGGGAGGCAGGTGTGGGCCCTGCAGCCTCCTCACCGGGTTTCAGCCTCTCCGGAGGCAGCTTATCTGGTTCTGAGTCGGTCCCCCACCTGGGGCCCTGGGGAGCTGAGCAATTAGGCATCTGTGGCGAGCAGTGGGTGATAGAGCAAGCTTGTTACTCAGCTGCCGTGAGTCACTCTGGCCCGGCTTATTCATCCGTGGGAATGAGAGGCTGCACCGCGCTCCGGCAGAGACAGACACCGCGTGCGTGCGGAAGCCAGCGGCACCCACAGCGCAGCAGGCAGGGGCTCCTGCCGGGCTCCCGTTCTTACAGTTGACTGAAGTGACGGCTGCTCCCATTCTATAGATGAGCAGAGAGAGGCTGAGAGAGGTAAGTTACCCCCAGCCAGATAAAAGTGGAACTGGGACCGGAACCCAGAGCTTGGGAGCTCCAGAGTATGTGGGTAGTAGAAACTGGGGTGTTCAGGGAGGGGATGGAGTAGAGGAGGTGCCCGCTGTCTTGTTCCCCTCCCACCCCCCAGCCCGTTTAGTTCTTTGGCTGCCGGGACCCCCTGGGAGAGAGCTGGGAACCCCTGAGGTCCCCGCCCGTGGAGATCCTGGCGGGCACCTGCCGAGGCCTCTCCCGGGGCAGAGGAGCGGGTCGGGCAGCGTCTCAGCACCAGGTGGGACTGATCCTAGGGCAGGGAGAGCGTTTGAGTGCGTGGGAGGGCACAGCTGGCTTGGGGAGACTCCAGCACAGGCGGGCGGTGTGGGCTGCGGCCGAGGTTTTTTTTTGGGGGGGGGCACGGAGAGCAGGAAGGCCGGGGGCATGGGTGGGCGGAAGGGGGCACAGGATGGCAGGGAGTGCGGTCTTCGGCACGCACAGACCTGGCTTGCTCTTGGAGCGGTGTCCCTGCCGCGTCGCCTGCGTAAGTTAGCTGCACTCTGCGGAGCGGGGTGAAGGTTCGCTGCGTCCCGGCCGCCGCGGGGAGCGGGTGCCCGTCTCGTGCCCTCGGAGTCCCAGTGGCTGGCCGGAGTGGCGCGGGCGTGGGGGGACCCCGGGTGCAGCCTGCCAGTCTTGGAGCCTGGAGGTGCAGGGGGATCCCCCGGCCGGCCTGGGAGCGGCCGGCGACACCCTCGGCGGAGGCACCCCCACCCCCGCCTGGCGCTGGGCAGGTCCGCGGCGGGGGCAGGGCCGGCCGCGGGATTGGCTGGCTGGCGCGCGCCGCCCCCTCGCACAGCAGCCTCGCGGGGCGGGAGCAGCCGGCAGCTGGCCGCCGCCTCTGCAGTGCCTCCCTGGTGCGCTCCCTCGGCGGGGATAATGGGGGGCCCGGCGGCGGCCGATGCAGCGGAGGAGGCCGGCCGAGGTAGCGGCGCGGGGCCGGGAGGGAAGGGCGGGCCGGGCGCGGGCCGGGGAGGGTCGGCCCTTGGGTCTGGGAGGGCTCCGAGGAAGAGGCCGGAAAACAAAAACCCTGGAAGGCCCGAGCCCGCAGCGCCGAGCCGGGCAGCGCGGTTGCCAGCCTTTCTGCCCGGGCCTCTGGGCCAGGGCGCAGGGCGCGCAGGAGGACTTCGCTTCGCGCTGGGAACCAGCCTGGCTCACGGCTCTCTGGCTTTTTTTTGCAGGTGGAAATAAAGGCTGGTGAAGGAACGGGGCCTTGGGCACAAGGGGCGACTGTCAAGGTACCCCGTCTCTGTGTGTGCGTGTGTGTGTGTGTGTGTGTCGCGCGCGGTGGGGGTGAAGTGTTGGACGGGATTGGATAAAAATAAAGGGTCTCCGCTGGCGATCCCTTAATCTCCCACTGTGTGTGTAGCAGCCGCTGAGGGGGAGGGGCGGCGGGAGTGTGGGCGGCCAATGAATTCTCAGGCCTGTGTGGGTTTTGTTTGGATTCTTTTTGCTTTCTCAGCTGGATGGTTTGGGTGCAGTCGGGTTTGGTTTGTTGAACTGTGTGCGTGCGTGCGTGCGTGTGTGCGTGTGTGTGTGTGTGTGTGTGTGTGTGTGTTTAAGACGCGCAGCCCACTCTCCACCCACCCCTGCCTCTGGAAATCTCTTGAGAAGGTCCCTGGCACTGTTGGTTTGCGTCCAATCTGTAGAAATCCCGGGGGTGTGTATGTGTATGTGGGGGGGAGGGGGAGAATTGCGCTCCTGAGGCTGCAGCTGATAGGGCGTCATTAGTCATATTGCTGTCACCATGGAGATTGCTGGAGTGAGGAGAGGAGGTGGTGGGGGAGAGGGTATTTGGGGTAGGATGCAACATTATGGCGGGGAAGCCGGTGTCCCGGTTGCCCGGTGCGGCTTGGTGTCTTGGGGCGCGTGAAGGCCGTGCACCTGGGTGCCAGGGAAACAGCAAGGGTCTCCCAGCAGCTCCAGGTGGGCTTTCTGGGGACAGGAGTCCCGCGTATTTGGGTAGGGAGGCGGAGAGTCTGGTGGAAATCCGTGGTTACTAGGAAACCGAAGCTAACCCTCTGAAGTTGGCAGCGAGCACACCAGTAAATTTCCTTGGGTTTTGCTCCTGTTTGGGGGATCGGGTGCCCACTGTGAGTTTGGGTTACTCAGCAGTGTCCTTCGCTGACCAGGGTCAGAGGCTGCCTTTCAAGAGGGGTGAGGGGCCAGTTGGGCAGGACATGGTGGGTGGGGCTTTCCCCAGTGTAGGGGGGGCGGCTGCTCAGGTAGCTTGTGGGCGAGCTGCAAGTGTCCCCATATGCTCCTGTTTTCTCTCCCTGTCGATCCACCCCCCCATTTCCTGGGAAAGCTGTGGGAAGCTCCGGTGAGGCGCTGGAAGTGGCACCCTGCCATTTCCTACCTCCCTGTCTGATGCCCACACCCACAGGGAGGCGGGCACCAAGGAGAGCCGGTGGCCTAGGACCCTCCCCAGGACCTACTGTGCTTTGCTGAGGCTCAGGGTCTCGGACCCTGATGAGCTGCTGGAGACTCAGGCCGCGGACGCTGGCTCCCTGTGTGTACATGCTGTGCACACGTATGTGCACACGCATGACATGTGAGCTCACCTAGCCCATGGGGCTCCATCGTGCCCGGCTCCTCAGTAGCCAGGATCCCTCACTCCCTCCTCCGCTTCCGCCCCGGCCGCTCGCGAGCTTGCCAGGGGGTGTTGTAGTCACTGCTTTAGGGCTGTGGGCACTGGATATGTGGACCTTCCTTGCCCCCTGACTGTTGGAAGCAGGACCGGAGGATGAGGACAGATGGCTTCAGGGAGGGCCCCTCCTTCCTTGTGTACCTGCAGCCCTGCTGCTCGCCCCAGAAAGCACCCCATCCCCCGCCCTGCTGTGGCCCCGACTCTCCCTGGCAGACCTGCTCCCTTTTCTCACCAACGCGCTCCTGCCCGCCATCCGCAGACTGCTGGGGGCTTCCAGCCTTGTGCCCCAACCTGTGTTAGAGGAAGCCCTCCGCACAGCTCTCCCTGCGTTTTCTCAGGGGAGCCTCCTGCTCTGGAGCCCGCGTCTGTGCGTGTTGGTGTTGAGCTGCCTGGCAGAGACCCCGCGCTCAGCTCCCGTCACTGTGCATTCAGCTCCGGGCTCCCCGTTCTGGATTGTTTGGTCCCCACATGGGAATTTCTCAGGTGGCCGGTGGTGGTGTCCCACTTACCCTGGATGGGACAGTTTTGCTTAACGTCTGGTGCATGAGCTCCTTGCGTGTGTGTGTGTGTGTGCGTGTGCGTGTGTGTGTGTGTGTGTGTGTGCGCGCGCATGTGTGTGTGTGTGCCCACGGGATGTGTGCTGAGGAGTAAACCCCAGGAGTGAATGGTATCCAGAGGCAAGGTGCATGACTCCTTGTGTGCGCACGCCAGAGGCACCCTGCTGTGTGGCGTCCATGGTGCCTGGCACAGACCCACGGCACACACCCGTGGCGAGCCGGGTGAGTGTGCATTAGGGTTTAGTGTCCGGCGTGCTCTGTGTCTACCCACGACACCCACCGAACATGCCCCCCTCGCCGTCCTGCACGGAGCCAGAGAGAGCACCAAGTGGCCCTGGCTTTGGGGCCCCCACACTCTCCCCAGGGGAACACTCCACTGGCTCGGGATATTTACAAACCATTTTGGGACCTTGCCCGGCAACTCTGCCTTCTGTCTGTCCCCTTGACCACCACAGAAGCGCCCCGTTGCTGAGTCCGGGAGCCGTTTCTGCGCGCTTGGTCTTTCCTGCCTGCTCTCCCTTCGCCGGCGTCCGGCCCCTCTCGAGTGACGTTGATAAAGCAGTAGTGGCCGGGAAGAAGCAGGGGCCGACCCAGCTCAGGGGAAGTGAGGACCGGGTTTGAGGATGGAGAGAGGCGGGGGGCAGGTGAGGAGCTGAAGTTAATCCATGAGCTCAGTCCTTCTCCTTGCTGACTCCGGCCCTGTGGGAATGCCAGGAAAGAGCTGGGTAAGAGGCGAGCAGGTGGTAGAGGAGCCTTTCTGTCCGCGGCTGCAGGCCCGAGTCTGCATTTGAGGACCACCGTGATGGCTGGGCCTGTGAGGAGGGCCGTGGGCGCCGGCGCCTGCCTGCACATGGGCACTGCTGTTCCAACAGAGCTTTGTGGTCCTGCCAAGTCCCCTCCCTTACCCTGGAGGCAGTAGCAAGTGGTTTGGCCGGCCAGGCGTGGGGGGCTGGGAGCGTGGGGGGCGGGGGCGTGGGGGTGGGAGCGTGGGGGGCTGGGAGCGTAGGGAAAGACTGTTTTGGCTCAGCTTTTGGGTCTCCCAATCCTCTTTAAGTCCTCTCGTTCCCACTCCTGACCTCTGGGGCTTTTGGCCTGGTTTCCTCTCACGCCCAGACATCTGGCAGTCAGCTGAGGACTCCCCCTGTTCCCAGCCGCCGCCGAGCAGCTTCTGAGGAGGAGGAGGAGGCTCTGTGGCCAGTTATGTTGGGAAGTCTGGGAAAGCAGGGCAGGGATGGCCCCCGGCTGATTACAACCTGCAGCGCTCCCAGCCCAGCTCCCGCTTTATCGCCCTCCCTTTGTCTTTCACCACTTACCATGGTCGAGTACTAGGTGCCGGAAAATAGGAGAGTCATTAGTTGAGCCCTCCAAGACCACGGGAAGTCAGAGACACAGACTATGTTACCTATGGTTCCGATTAAGTTGGAAACCCTGTTTTCACGCAGCGAGCACCTTTGATCCTGACGGTGTGTCTGCAGTCCAAAACCCTTCCTCCCACTTGCACCCCAACGCACCCTGCTGTCTCCAACCAGCGTGCCAGCTGTTCTCAATCCTGTTTCCAGGCTCTGGTGGTCATGGCTTAGGGTGGCGGGTTCAGAAGTGGGTCAGGTGAGAAGAGGGTTTGAAAGGGAAGCGTTGGGCTTTCCTCTAGAGAGACTGCCCGGAGGACGTGGCTAGGCAGCTTGCCTGAAGCTGAAATTGACTCAAACTCATGAAGAATGCAGGTCCTTGGTGCGACCTGGGCGGAAGAGTTCTTGCTTCATGGGCTGAGCCTTGGGTATGATGCCCAGCGCTGGCAGAAGGGAAGCGTAGTCTTGGGGGCCTGCAGTGGGAGGCGGAGACAGCATCAGGAGGTCAGGGTCATCCTCAGCGACATACCAAGTTCAAGGTTAGCCTGGGCTGCACGAGACCTTGTGTGGAAGCAGAACAAACGCGTTCTGTCGCGCTTACGTCAGGGAGACGCACTGGCCGGGAGAGAAGGGTCCCGTTCTTCGTGTGTAGGCTCTGTCGTCTGTAACGCGAAGGGCTTGTCTCCCGAACTTAGTGTTTCTTATTCTAAATCTAGAAAAAGGCCAAATTGGGTCTTTTTTCCCCCCTCCTTCTTCTTTTTTTAAATTCCAAAGTGTGGCTCTACTTCGCACACCGGGCTCTCAGCGTGCGCATTCGGAACCCGGCGAACCAGCCCGTGAGCCGTGTGGTGGGTCAGGTTCCTCGTGGGTGCTCCAGGGTGTGGGCGAGAGCGTTCCCAGGGCGCCCTGTTTGTGTGGGACTGGACCGTCTGGACCTTGGACAGCACTGCTTTTGAAGGTGGCATCCAGCGGCGCTGGGGCTCTCTGGTTGGCCGAGTCTGACGTGACTTCTCTGCCCTCCTGACCCGTGGAGGAAGCGCATGGAAGAATGGAAGTGGTTCTGCTCCTTGGAGCTGTTCTTGGAGCTGCTCGAAAGTGCTCTTGTACCTCAGTCTCTGCAAATTAGGGCACCCCTTGCAAGGTGGAGGGTCTGGTGGGGTGCCTGGACCACGGGGGCCGCTGAAGGGCAGGACCGTGCGTGCACGTGTGCATGTGCGCGCGCGTGCCAGCTCCTGTGTGCCCCTGTGGACAGGCACCACCCGTGTGAGAGCTGTGTGCTTGGTAGAAAGACAATAGTTCAGGGTGGGGCTGTGTCTCGGGGTGCTGATGGGGACTTGGGCCCTGCAGGAAGCTGCCACGCCTGCTGGAGCAAGGCGGCCTTTGCACGCTGGCTGTCAGAGTTCACACCTAGGCAGGGACTAGTCCCCATTTTACTTCCTGTTTGAGCTGGCCAGGCCGCCCTACCCCCCAGCTCGCTCTAGCCCTGTGAGGCCTGAAATTTGGGGTCCTCTTCCAGCCTGAGCTCATAGGCACGGCGGCCTGGCAACCTCAGGCCCAGCTTCCTTTGATTTGTTTACTAGCCGTTTGTTTTGTGGTGTTCGAGTTGAACCCGGGGCCCCTGCGTGCTCCCCACTCACTACATCCCCAGCCCTTCACTTGCTGTTCTTCCTAATCAAAAGCGTAGCTCTTTCCTCGTGGGGGGCTGACCTCACGCTGCTCGGGGTTCCGGGAAGATGGACTGTCCAGCAGGGTGGATGCTTGGGGGCTGCCTCCTCTGGGGAGGGGTAGGTGTGGGTGACACGCCCTCATGCGGAGGGGGCGTGGCCAGAAGAATGAGGGTGTGTCTGTGGCCTGGGAACAGGGCACCCTTGGTGCTTAAGTAATTGGATTTCTGGACCCGCCTCTAAGCATGTTGCGTGTAATCCTAACCCCATGGGCTTTGCCAGGGAACAAAGGCGTCCAGAGGGCTCGAGGCTTGTCCCTGCCGGCGCCCCGGAGCTCTGCACCCCGGGCAGCGACTTCGCCTGCCGCCCGTCTGTGCCTCCCCCGGCGGCTGGCCCCAGGAGACTCTCTGACCTGCTTTGTTCCCGGCCTCTGAGCGGATAGTTTACAGAGAGGCCGCGGCTGGCCAGGGCGCTGTGTGCCGGCTGCTCCTCGCTGGGGGAGAAGCCGGAGGCCGGTACCACCTGTCGGAGGCTGCGGACACCTGAGGAGGCTCCCAGCTGAGCGCTGTGTCAGAGCCTCAGACCAGCTCCTCGGCTGCACCTTCTCCCCCCACCTCCTCCCACCCCCCGCAGCCTGTCACTTCTCTATCACAGGTTCCGCCTGGGGTGCAAAGGGCTCCCTAACCCTGCTAGGTCCAGAGAGGGAAGGCTGAGACTTCCCAGGGTGGTCCTCTGTTGCCCTGTATACCCCAGCAATTCTGGAAAATGAGTTTCTGGTGGAGCCTAATATAAAAAAAAATAGCTCTTGCCTCAAAGAATAAGAGCTTATTTTTATTTTTGTTTATTTATTTTAATTTTGGATATATAATTTTGGATAAGAGTTACGATTGCCTAAGATCTCAGATTCAGGTTCCCCGAATACCACGTTCCAACACAAATGCACTGGTGGGTTACAGCGTGGTTGAAGTGGGGGGGGGTCTCTGCTACGGGCCTTCGATACTGTCTGACAACATTCTTAGCTTCTGGTGGGTAGAAGCAAGGGGGTTATGTCCGTTTCGAAGGGTTTACCTAATAGTCACGGGGCATGAGGTCACACACAGGGGCAAGTGAGCCATGACTATGTAGGGGCTAAGGTAACACGAGGTCATTCAGCTCTGGACCTGAGGACATGCCAGCTCTCCAGGTCATCGTAGTTTTCTCAGCCGTCGGCCTGCCTGGGTGCAGGTGCGGCTGCTTTCTGGGAATTTGGGTCTTCGTGCTGAAGAGACGTCTACCTCGTTTACCCTGGGCCCCTCTTTCTCTTACACTGAGTGGAGTGGGGCTGCCTAGCCAAGGTGGCCATATGCTGGGTCAGACCTGTTGGTTGCTGTTCTAGAGTGAAGTAGTGTGGACGAGGATGAGAGCCCTCGGGGGGGGGATCTGCCCAGGCCGTGTGGGCCTCCGTGCACTCCGGCCTTGCTCCGTGCCTGCCAGCTGGTCTTACCTGACCAGAGCCGGGTGCTGACCTGTGTCTTGCCTTTTCTCCTGTTACTCTTTCTCCCTGGTTTCCTGTTTTCTAGCTGGGGATTCCCAAAGGCATCATTTGGCCCCTGGGTAGTAGTTAGGGTTTAGCTCTGGGGTTGTGTGGTTACGGTGGCGTGTGTCTTGGGCTGGCCTGGCAAGTGGTCCTGCGCAGTGTGAGCACTTGGGCTGGGAGCCGGAGCCCAGAACTCTGTGACCAACCCCGGGAGCCCCTCCCCCTTGATCCGCAGATGCGCCCTCCATGGGGGGGGGCGTTGCTCCCTGGTGGTTCTGCGCCTGAAGTCTGAGAATGGGAGGTAGACTAGGAGCGTGCCAGCTTCCACCAGGGCAGACGGGCCATGCTACGACTTGCCTCGAGTTTGCAGTGGCCGTTCCTCTGGTTCAACTAGTTCAGGGGTTCTCGGTCCCGCCCCCGTGCTCCCCCATCCACTGCATATTAGGATTATCTGAGCAACTTTTCAAAACAGGAAAAGCAGTGTCTGGGCCCCGCCCCCAGGGACTGATGTCTCAGCGCAGAGCGCACCAGGCTGCCGTGTTTAGAATGTGCAGAGAGCCAACGTCAGGTCCGGTTCTACAATCCCTGGGTCCCCCATATCAGTGTGCTGCTCCCTCCAACCCCCAATGTTTTGCTCCTCCACTGGCAAGTGAAAATCCAGGGCCGGGGGAAGTTCAGCCAGCCGTGCCGACTGCGAGTGTTCCGTCCCCCAAGACGGCCGCGAGCTCAGGACGGTGAAACCAGCAGTTCCGGAGGACACGCGCGCGCTTGAGTGGATCGAGACCTGAGATTCCTCCTGGGCTTTTACTTTGTAAAATCTGACGTAGAGCACGCAGACGGGAAAGGAACATGTTGTGCGCCCCACGTTGACTTTCACAAGCACACCAAGCCCGGGACAAGTTGGCTCCCTGGAGCCCCCGTGGTGGGAGAGAACGACTGCACGGTGGTGCACGCACACACACACGCACACACACACACACGCACACGCACACACACACACGCATGCACGCACGCACACACACGCACGCACACAAGACTTGTCAACAATGGTAAAAGAGAGAAGAGGTTGCTCTTTCCTGTCCCCAGAGCTTCTTTGGAGCTGGGCAACGTCGGGCATGCCGCGGTGTAGCAGCGTGGCTGGCTTTGTGCCTGGAGGGTTTTAACTCGCTCTCTGGCAGGACACCTTTGAACGCCTCACACCCAGACTGGCACCAGGAGGTGTGGCTGCCGCAGGGCGGGGCACCTTGCAAGGCCTTGCCTTGCGTGACCCTCATGTCCGCCCTGAGCTCCTTTTCTACCTGGGTCTTGATGGCGTGACAGCCCCCAGGCGTGACTAAATTAAAAAAAAACAAACAAAAAAACCCTATATTCTCTTTTGGCCCTTTGCGATCTTGTGATTATACAAGTGACGCGTCTTCCGTGGGAACATTAGACAGTAGTCAGCAGAGAGGACACGGTCGGCTGCCACGGTCAGCTGGGCACAACCGAGGCCTGTGTTGTGCCACATTGCTGCCCACCTTTACCCTGGGCGACAACCCGCCACCATGCTGTTCGTTAGTGCTTGGCACGTGCATGGTATACACGTGCCTGGATATCTCCATTAGTTCCTGTGTGTGTGTCTGTGTGTTCAGGAGGGCACGGCGTGTCCCTGTGGCAGCCCAAGGGGCCTTTGGGAATCATCCTGGCTTGCTTCTGCCTCCTTATTGTTCTGCTGTGGGGTTTCCCACGCCCCCTCTTCCAGGGGGCGTGCCGAGAATCTTTACACGGGGATCCAGGATCTGAACTCAGGTCCTTTTGGTTGTGGGACAAAAGCCTAATCCCCAAGCCATCTCTTCAACCACGGCTTCATGATTCTTGCTGGGCGGGACTGCATGTTACATGCATTTGCCAGATGCCCACTGGCTAAACAGCATCTTACTCCTGGTGATTTTATTTCTTCCTATGCATGGTGTTGCAGATCTTTGAGGTCTTCGGGTTTTGTTTGATTTCTTATACTTTATATTTAAAGAAGTGATCTCATCCCCCCTTTGCCCCCCTTTTCCCATTAGAAGTGTTTGTCATCTAGCATGGTTTGAAAATCAAATAATAATCCTCCTCTGCCTTTTAATGAGATGAATGTTGTTTCTGTGTTAATGCTGAATTGTCTTTGCATTCCTTAAGCATACCATATTTGGTAATGGGGTATTTTTTAACATGCTATTTGATTTATTAACACGAGAGTTTTCCAGCTATAATTAGAAGGCTTAGTCTGTAATTTTCCTTTTATGTTTTCCTTGTTAAAAATTGGTATTAGGATGATGGCTAATCTATATAATAGGTTGTGAAACTTTCATTCTTTATTTACTCACTGGTGCAATTTAAAGAATACAGCTTAAATAATAATTTCATTCCTTAGGATTTGAACATATCTGGTGAATTCATCTGTGCTTGGTATGTTTTAATGGACCGATGGATTTCATCTGCTTTCTGGCTTTTCTTTCACTTACTCTTACTGGTGTAAGACATTAATTTGTAGTTTCTGTGTAATTGATTGTTGTAAATGCTGAGTATACTATACCTTCATTTCCTTTAGAACTATGATTTCTTTTCACTTCCTGTCGTTTATTTATGAGAGAGAGACAGAGAGAGAGAGAATGTGTCCCATGTGTGGAGATCAGAGGTTAACTTTCAGAAGTCACTTGGGTTCCACCATGTAGACTCCGGGGCTCAAACTAGGGTCTCTGGGTTTGTGAGCAGACGTCTCGCCCGCTGAGCTAACCCATCAGCCTGTCTTCTGTTTTTCCCTTTTATGTTTGTTTTGAGATGGGACCGTGTGGCCGTGGGGTCCTGTGAATGTCAGGCTGGCTTCAAACTCCCATGTCCTGCCCAAGACCACCTTGATCTCTTTGATTGTCCCGCCCAACCCCAGTAGATACTGCAGTGACAGGTTTGCGCCTGGGGCCTCTCGCGAGTGGAAGGATGTGTGCTTTCATCCTAGCCTGCCTATTTCCTAGTCGTCTTGGTGTGCGCGCGCCTTTTCTGTTGAATCCTTAAGACGTTCTTCTATGCTGGCAGCAAACACATTTAAAAATGAGGCTTTTTTTTCCCCTCTAGGTTGGGCTATCAAACCATCCTCCTCTAGGTTTTGATAATTTATGGCTTTGTAGAATAGCAGGGCTCTGAGTAGTCCTGCAACACTGACAGCCCAGACAACTTACTCCTGATGACCCCCTGGGTCTCTGTCCCACCCTGGGAAAGACCTGTGGTAGCAGCCAGGAATGTGGAAAGCTTTCTAACCTAAACAAGATGGGTTCGGATTTGTTGTCCAAGACGGGTGTGTGTCCCAAGTGGAAGTGTCCGAAGTAGCATTCGGAGACACTCGTGGGCACCAGAGGAGAGAAGCCCGAAGCTGTCTTGGGAGAGGGTGAGCTAAGACACGCCGTGCTCTGCTAGGCCAGCCAACCCTCCCCCATTTCTCTCGAGCACCCTAGAAAGTATGGCTCCATTGGTACCGTCCAGGCTCTGTACAGGGACATGGGAGGAATACCAGGAAGGACGGAGTGGGCATCTCTTGGGCACAGCTCTGGCCCCATTGCAAGTCTGCTTTGGGTGCTGGGCTGCAGTGCTCCAGTCTCTGCTGTGGGCCGGGGCCCCCTGCTTCAGTACTGGACCTGTCAGAAAAGCAGCAGCTGGGTCTCAGGCGGGAGGTGGAGCTGGAGCTGGGGGGGGGGTGTCTCTGGTCTTGCATCTTAACTCCACAGAGAGCCTTAAAGGGTGTGGGGTGTTGATTGGCAGGTGCAAGAGAGGGTGTGGACTTGGAGCTCAAACCTGAAAAACCCATCATAGCGTTCTTATTTTTTTCAAAATGGAAATGTTTTTAACTCTTTACAGGCCCATGAAACTATGCAACTGGAAACTGAGAATTTTTTTTTTTTTTTAAACATTTGAGTTGGGAGATCAGCCTGGCCTGCGCGTCATGGCCACATGTGGAGGTCAGAGGGCATGTTCGAGAAGTTAACTCGGGCTGTGGGGACTGAACTCAGGTCTCCAGGCGCACAGGCCCCTGGTCACTTATCACTCACCTCCAGCCTGCGGGCGCTAATTCCCCTCAGCCCTGCAAGTAATAGCTAAGCTCCTCTCTTTCTGGAACCTAACTACCTTTCCCACAGGGATACCTGTTTCTGAGTAACCTTTTACTCACTAAATATGTTGAAGATACTTCTTTGCATCAAGATATTTATCCCAACGTCATACGTATCCCGACGTTTCTAATGGGCACAGGAAGCTGGGCGTGGTGACCCAGCGGCCTGGAGTACTCAGTGAGATCTTATCTCAAAAACAACGAAGATCACCTCGGAGTTTCTAAAATGACACATTGGATTATTAGAGATTAGTGGGTGTTCACAGTTGGGTTTTTTTACAGTTATAAATGATGAAGTAGTATATCCGTGAATAGCTTTTTTGTTAATGTTTGTCCAATTATTGGTATGGGTCATAATCACACAAATGATATTAGCAAGCTACCCTCTCAAACGTTATTTTGATTTTCCAAAAAGTACCATATTTCCCAGAAGGCAAATTTATTCTCTCAGTAGAGTTCTATATATATATATATATTTATTTATTTATTTATATGTTTTGGGGAGGGGCCATGTCCCATGTGAGCGTCTGGGAATAGACCGTCCCTTGCCAGGTTTTCGAGCAGTCTCTGTACTTGCTCAGACATCTCGCTGTCTCCTCTCAGCAAAATTCTATGAGGAGCTATTAGTATTTAACTTTCCCTAATTTGATGGATTCAACTTTCTTTTTAAAGTAAAATTGCGAATGTTTTAAAATACTGGTTATTTTACATTTGTTTTGTGCGTTACATGAGGTATCTGTCACTGCTCTTTGTTAAATTATTTTGTGGTCCCTCCTTGGCCAACTTTTATCTGTTTTATTAAAAAAAAAAATCAGTGCTGGCTTCAGCAGCACACATGCTAAAATTGGGCGGATCCAGGGAAGGTTAGCACGGCCTCTGCGCAAGGGTGCACACAAATTCGTGACGTGTTCCATTAAAAAAAAAAAAGAAAGAAAAATAGCATCCAGGTTGTCCTTTACCAAGTCTGTCATGCAGCTTTTGTACAATTACAATTTATCATTTTTCTCTCTTGAATTTTTACCTGGCACTTTGGTTTCAGACACCCAGATTTCTGATAACGTGCGAGGGATAAAGCTTCTCACCAGACCGAGTGGTTTATAATTCTGCAGAGCGTGTGTGTGTGTGTGTGTGTGTGTGTGTGTGTGTGTGTGTGTGTATACACATGTAATTCTGCTCACTGTGGCTCTAGGGCCTCTTCCAAGCTCCTGAATTATTTTGTGGATTTACAAGAGTTCGGTCCTAAAAGTAGTTTTCTATGTTCATGGTTTTATTATTATTATTATTTCTTCTTTTCTTTTTGGTATTCTTTCTTTGGAGAGGCTCGAAGAACCTGACAAGCTATATGGGAAACATCGGGTGTTTTCAGTTGGCATCACGCGGGTTTGGAGTCAGGGGGAACATGGCTGTCTTGCACGGCGGCGAGTCCGTGTGCTGTTTCTGTCCGTCACGTTTCCGCTGCATTTCAAAGCGCTGTCACACAGTCCTTAGTTGTTGCAGCATTGAGAATGGGGTCTTTTTCTTCCACTGTCCTCCGAAGCTAGGGCTTGAACTCGGGACCTCACCCATGCCAGGCAAGCCCCGTACCATCCAGTCATACCCCCTGGCCGGCTGTGCGGAACTTGTCTATTTCTGAGAAACATGGACAGTTTGTGTTTTTGGCATACGTGAGAGAGGGTGTGCAGAAGGTCAGAGGACAACCTATGGGAGTGGGCTCTTGGGTCCACCTTGTGAAGGCAGGGGTCTCTCTTCGCCGGCACCCATGTGAATTCCTTCTGGCTCTAGAGAAATGATTTGAGGGCCAGAGAGAGTGAATGCAGTAGAGGTCACTACAAGGGCTGGGGGCACTTCCGGGATCCGTTTCCTCCACCGCGTGGCTTTCTGGGGCTCCTGGAGATTGGGTCCCGGGTTTTTAGCAGGCTCCTTCTGTTAACTAGCTGGCTTTGCCGGTGGGTTTCGGGGATCCAGCGGGCTTCGGCTTGGCATGGTGTGTGCGTGTCCCAGGGTCCCGTAGCGCGCCATCTGCACCTCTGGCCCGTGGCAGAGCCTGGGCACGGGCTCCTCATGGTAGGCGCGGGGCTTATTGGCGCCCTGTCCCTGGACGGGCACATGGCCTGGCCCGCAGTAACTCCTTTTAATAAGTGCTGTGGGGCCGATGGGTGAGAGCCACCGAGAGCTTGAGAGCGTCTCTTCAAAGCGCGTCTGCGGGGCCAGGGCGAGGCGCAGCCTCCGGCTGCCCTGGCTCTGGGCCTGGTGGCTGTGATCTGGGTAACAGGTGGGGCACCCCACCCCCTCCTGACTGTCTAAGAGGAAAATGAGGGTCCTGGCCCATTTTCCCACGCCAGGCGGGGGAGGAATCCCCAGCTGGTAATTACCCGTAATGACCAGCAGCCCACCTGTCATTGGCCGGCACTCTTGCTAACTGCTAGGGAGACGTCCCGCTCCGGGTGCCTGGAGCTGGGGAGGGACCTCCCGGCTTCGCTTTAGGGAGTTGGGTTCCAGGGGCAGGAAGCAGAGCGTGTGGGCCTGCTGGCGAGGTGGGCTCTGCGGAGGAGTCCGGGACCCCTGGCCTCGGGTAGCCGCCGCCTTCTGCACTGAGGCGGGGTGAGGATTTCTGTCTTGTGATGCGTATGAAATGCCCGTGGGGTGAGGCCGTCCGTGAGGGCAGTGCACGGCCAGCCGTGGGAGCCGGGGACCCCAGGCCAGCCGTGGGAGCCAGCGGAGGCTGCCACGCCCGAGGTCCTGGCTTGCTGCCGCCCTGGCCCCTTTGCTCCTTGCTCCAGAGAAAGCCGGGGTAACATCCAAAATACGGTGAGGTCTAGAAGGGAGGTGGGGGGACCGCTCTGGGCGCGCACCCATCCCGTGAGGACCCGACTCTGTCTCCTGGAGCTGGCGTGGGAGGGGTGATACGCTGTGTGCCAGGCGACCCCAGGACCGACGGGGGTATCCTGCTGGGAGCCGGGGCGGCTGTGCCAGCTCCGGAGGAGCGGGCTCATCGGGCCACCTGACAGATGGACCTGCGACCCGCGAGTTCAACGCCTCCTCCCAGAGTGGTCGCGCTTTTCCGCACAGGCTGCGGCTGCGCGCGGGACCCTGGGCCGGGGCTCCCTGTGCGCGCTGACTGGCATTCAGAGCACAGGGGTGCCCCCCTGGCTGTGCCCGGGGCGTGCGCATGTGGGAGCCAGTCCCCTGGCCGCCTGAGACTCCTGGTCACCGAGCCTTCGCAGGCACCGCCCTGGTCTGTCCAGGTTCTCCAAGGTGGCGCAGGATCGGAATCCTCTCCCTGTCAGCGGGGGAGGGGCTGGGACCCGGGAGGCTGCAGCAGGAAGCAGGTGGTTCCGGTGCCCCTGGGCTTCTGAGCCGGGGTTGGAGCCCGCACAAAGGGTCTTGCTGACGCGTGTCTTGCTTGCTGGGAGCCCAGAGTTACACGGCTTGGTAGAACGCACCGGAGATCTGCGGAAGTCACGCTCAGCTACCACCAAACTCTGCAACTGGTTCGGACGGTGCTGCTTTCGACTGCACAGAATGTAGATGTGCTTAAAAAAATCAAAGTTCAGATAAATTTTAGGACTCCAAAACCCTTCTGGAAGATCTATTTCTATTTTAATGGCTTTGTTGTTTTTTTACCCTTTTATCAAAATAATACATGTTTATTGTGAAAACTATTCTCAATTGAGATAAAGCTGGTGTAAGGAGTGTGGTTATGAAGACCTTTCCTCTCCACAGAGGTGGGTATCTTTTTGCTGTATATTGCTATGTCTTTGCATGTTTTCCTTGTTTGAGGTTTCTTACTGATTCATGAGACAGCTTCATAGATTGGTGGTAATAACTCAACCTTGGCAAATATTACAAATCTTTTTTTGTTCTTTTTCTAGAGTTTAGTTTTGCTTATTCTGCCAAACTTTTAAGATCTGGCTGTGTGATTAAATCAAAGTCTTGTCAGAAGATTTCTCCCTCTCCCGCCTCTCTTTAACTCCCCCCCCTTTTTGGTTGTGCTGGACAGAAAGAAAATAAGTACAGGCTGCTTTAGCAACTTTTTAAAAAAATACTTGTTTGAGAGACAGCAAGTGTGCATGCATGGCGTGGTACATTCACATGCCATGGTGCATGGGTGGGGGTCAGAGGTCAGAGAAACCAGTCCTCTCCTTCCACCATGTGGATTCCTGGGGATTGAACTCAGGTTGCCAGGTTTGCAAGCAGACTTCTTAACCCACTGAACTACCGTGTCTGACGTGCTTTAGCAAATCCTAAGAGGTATTAAAGGGAGGCTTTGGACAGGCACAGTGTCGCGGGGACTCTGGCGGCCACCCACTCCGGCACTTCCTAGTGCTGGGGCCTGAGGGTCTGTGCATCTCACGTGCTCTCTCAGGGGACCCTGGAGCTGCAGGCTGTGGAAACACCTCTTGCAGCAGGAGACCAGGAGGGTCTGCGTCCGCTGATCCTGAAGCTGCCTGGGGACAGTGCGGCCACTGCTGACCACTTCCTGAGGACATCAGGCTGGGAAACCAAGTCGCACGTCTGGCCAGGTGCCTGAGAGACCGCGGCTGAGAGGAGGAAGTGCTTACTCATGAGGTCTGGGAGAACCGAATGGATGGAAAGCATAGGTTAGCTTTTGGGCCTTGGAGGTTAATATTTGATAGGTTTTTCTTTTCCCTCTGGTGATTAATAATCCCAGTATTTCTCTTGAAAAAAAATTTCTAAAAACTGCCCGTTCATATTTCCAACACTTCTGTAAAGCATTTCTCATTCACTTGGGGTAATCATATTCTAAAATTTTTTATTTTCTTGTGTTTAAGATGGCCTTAGATTCACTGTGTAAGCAGCCCAGGAGGCCTGGGGTTGTGGGGTGTGGCTTCAGCCTCCCAAGTGCTGGGTTTTAGATGTGTGCCACCTTATGACATTGCTTGAGCTTGCCTTTTCTCTCTAAAACAACGGTTCTTTTTTTATTAAATTTTTATTTATTCAATTGTGCATGTACGCATGTGTGCGCGTGTGTATGTGTGTGTGTGTAGAACCACGGATGAATTCGGGAACCACCATGGACACCTCCACCTCCTCCTTGTTTACTCTGCCTGGGGATTCACAGGCTCTGCCCTATCAGGACCAGAAACACAGGCCGTCCCCGCTTCTGCCTGGCGTCTATACGTGAGGGTCTAGGATCCAAACTCAGGACCTTCCGCCTGTAAGGCAGAGGCTTAGCCCCTGAGCCATCTCTCCAGCCCCTAAAACAATGGTTCTTGTCAGAGGTTTACTTGGGTCTTTTGCAGAACCATCCATTAGATTCATTTGTGGATACCGCTGTTTCGTCTTCTTACCAACTGTCTTTTCCGACCTTTATGTTTGTTTTCTCCCGAAACTCTGTTTTCCTTCTTAACAAAAGTAGCTTTTCTGTCCGTGGATGCTGTTGTCATCGGTAAGTGATTTATCTTTGAGTGATGCTTGTGATTTGCGACTTTCTTCCCAGAGGGTTGGGGAAGGGACGGCTGCTCTTTGGCAGCTCCCTGTGGACTCGGGTGGAGCCTTCTCATGTGGCGATAGAACCACTGGTGAATATTCTAGAACACTCAGCAGAGAGGCAGTGTCTGAAGAGAAGGGGCTTGGAGCCAGGGGCTCCCTGGTCCTGGCTACACGACGTAGGTGGTTCAGGCAGCCGGTCCCCTTTCACTTCGTGGCCGGCTCACACAGGCTTAGTGTGGGGACGGCCATCAAGTTTTGTCTGTGAAACACAGAGAACCTTCCAAGAGATCGGAGGACTTGTAGGGGCGAGAGTTCCCAGTAGCTTCTTAGGTGTTTCTTGGTTTCCAGAACACGCAGGCAGAGTATAAAGAACGCTTTTCACCCTCATTCCCAACACACTGCACTTCATTTCCTTCCTCTGGCGAGTCTCTGTGGTGCTGGGTTTGGTGTGTACTGAGCATGTGGCACTGAGCTCCACTCTCCCTTTCTCTCTAATTTTTGTTTGACTTGTTTGAAGGTAAAGAGAAGCCTGGCGTCCCTTACTTTAGGGTCACACCAGCGTCCCTGATACCGCAATCAGCAGAAGCCTGGTATCCTTTAAGATCACACCAATGTTCCCCAGAGCTGAGGTCAGCAGCAAGCAGAGACCGCGGCTGCAGGTGCCCCCTGCGGCCCTGCAGACCCCTGCGGCCCTGCAGACCCCTGCGGCCCTGCAGTCCCTGTGCATATCTCGTCAGCTGCCGCAGCCCTTTTTAAGAGCATAATTTAGGGCTGGAGAGATGGTTCAGTGGTTAAGACTCTTCCTTGCAAGAAAGTGGTCCTGAGTGTGAATCTTAGGTCCCATGTAAAAATACCAGGCAGAAATGGCAGCGGCTGCACTTCGGGCTCTGGTGGGCGGGTCCTTGGGAAATCTCAGAGCAAAGCAAAAGAGATACAGACGCGATCCAGGATGATTGCAGAAGTCACCCTTTGGCCTGCACGGGGACACACAAAGCTCCCTCACACACACACACACACACACACACACACACACACACTCACGGACACAAAATAAATAAAAAAATTTAAAAAGCATAATTTATTCTTTGACAGTGTTATGTATGTTTACAGCGCATTTTGATCCACTTCCTGTCACGATCTGTTTTTGAAGAAGAAACCCTGTCGGATCACACATCTTAGTCTCAGTGATCAGGGTTTTGTCTGTTTTGGGTGCTGGGGATTGAACCTTATTAGGCTTTATGAATGCACCCCTAAACTGCATCCTTGAGTCTCACTAATGCACCCCGAACATCATCCTCAGCCCAGTTTCTACCTTTCTCTTCCTTCCTGTTTGCTTGCATGTGCGTGTGTGTACACATGGCGTACCCGTGTATTCCAGGGATCATCTAGAATCAGTCTTCCACCTCCTTTTTGAGGCAGGGTCCCTGGTCAAACCTATGTCTAGGAGGGCTTTTTGGGCTAGCCACCTTATTCCGGGGTTCCCTAGTTTCCACCTGTTGAGACTGGAATTACACATAGGCCCCCCAATACCCACATTTTGAGTGGGATCCGGCCCATTTGCTCGTGTGTCAAGTGCTGTAACTGCTCAGTCGTCCCAGCCCCTCATCTCTTGAGAGGAGCCTTCGCCGGTTTCCCAGGTGGTCTTCTTGCTCACTCTTGCTCACGCAGGACCTGACTGGTTCTCTTGACTCCCAAGTAGCTGGGATCTCAGGTCTCCCCACTTGATCTTTCAGACAGGTTCTGGGCCGTGTCCCCCCCCCCCCCCGGCGTTAGGAATTCATTTTAAGTTGATTAAAACCTAAGGCCCGGATAGGTTAAGTCACTTGTCTCAGCGCTTCCAGCCCGGCCTCAGGCCTGGCGTCACACATGGCGTCCACACAGCTAGTTCTCTGTCCTCGAGGCCTCGGTTGTGTAATCGGCTAAGTGTGCAGGCCAAAGGTGGAGCGGGCTCAGCTCCCTGGCCCTTGCCTTCTGCCCCCTCCCCTCCCCCTCCCCACAGTGCTGGGCCACAGCCCCGGCCCCACCCCTGCTCGCCTGCTCGGGCTGCTGAGCTGTTGGCCTGGGATCAAGGCTGAAGCCGGGGAGGGACCTGAAAACTGGTCCAACCACCGGCTGGCCTGAGAACCGGATCTCCACCCCGAGGGGACACAGCCCCTGCCGTCTGAGGAGTGGCACCCTCAGGGTGGGGGCGCGGATTTAGCCACGCCCCTCTCCTCCCGGCAGTTTAGGGTCCCCAGCCAGAGGGGAGCCTCCAAGGTGTTGGGGCCACACTGTGCCTCCCTGCTGGGCCGGAGCAAAGGGGTGGCTGTTTGCCTGCTGCGCCCCTGGTCCCGGTGTGGGACATCTGGAGAAGGTCATTTACACCACGAGGGGTTCCCAGGGCATGACCCTTAGGCCATCTGGCTGTGGGTGCTAAACACGCGGTTTAAAAAAGTGATTTCATTCACTTTCTTGCCACCCCCTGCTGAGAGAGTTTCCTCTCCTCAGAGCACTTCAGGTTTGTCCTTGGTAAGGAGGCCGCCCCACAGCTGCGGGGACAGGATCCTCTGGTGTTCTCCTTCCCTGGTAAGGTAATGAGGAAATGCGCGGGAAGTTCCTGTGAGGAAGCTGAGGTGGCACACTTTCCCGGAGTGGTCGTGTGCGTGTGTGCGTGCGTGTGCATGCGTGTGTGTGTGTGCGCGCATGTGTAATAGCACCTTTGATTGTTCTTCCATGTCACTCTTTTTGAGAGACAGACTCTAATCAGACCACAGCTTGCCAGTCCTGCCAATCCGGGTAGCCAGCCTGCCGGGCAGTCCCACCCTCTGCCACACCAGGTTGAAATCACCACCCGCGCTCTCACCTACCTTGGGATTCCAGGTCCTTTTGCGCCTGTGGCAGGTGCTTCTAGCCCGGGTGGAGCTCGCAGTCACCGCCAAGTCCTCCCTCCTGAAGCTCCCTCTGTCTGTCTTACAGCTTCTTGAAGAATTGAAGAGGAAAGCTTTGCTAAAAGTTTAAAAAAACACAAAACCCTGCACTCTAACTGGGATCTGTGCGGTCACGTAATAGAAAACTCACCCGACTGAGTTTCAGTCTATGTAGAGTTATGCAGCTAACGCTACTGTTCAAACATCGCCCCCAAAAGACCACCTCCGCCAGACTCCGTTACCCCCCACCCGACAACACCAGTGCACGTCCCATCCTGTGGATTGCCCTGCTGTAGGTTCCACGCAGGTGGGGTGACACGGTGACCTCTCGCGTCCCACAGGTCCTCCGCACGTCAGCGCCACACGTCAACCCGATGCTTTTGTTGACTCATGGATCAGTGGATGAGTGTGTAAGGTTATTTCCACGTTTTGACTGTGTAGGTAATGATATGGGTAATCAAGTGTGGGGGTTGTGTGGACGTGTAATTCTGCTTGGTTGTTGTGTTTTTTGTTTGAGTCAGGTCGCACTCAGGAACTTGAACGTTCAGTCCTTCTGCCTTGGCCTCTCAAACGCCAGGAGGACAGGCACTCGCCACGGTGCCTGCAGAGCATGCCTAGTTTACGTCTGCTTGCCTCCTTATTGCTGAGTGAAGAGGGTTATGCAGACAGGCATAGCTTAGGTATATGATTTGCAAGTATCCTACCCATGGTGTACTATCCTCTTTCTTCTCTCTCTTTCTCACATACACACACACACACACACACACACACAACACTATACTACACACATTATTAATGGCGTCCTTAGAAAGATACAGGTGTTTTTTTGTTTTTTTTTTAAATTTGGAGTCTAGTTTCTGCTTATTCTCCTCTTTTGGCACCATTCCCAAAGCCGCTGCCTGGTAAAGTAAGGCAGACTCGGCCTGGTTTTCTTTCCATTTTAGTTCTTCTGTGTGTATCTCAGCTTCATTTGAGTGAACATGTGTTGTATGCGGTGTTCGCTTGGCTTCCAAATTCTGTTGCTCGAGGTACCTGGTTGTCTAAGTACCACTTTGTGTGTGTGTGTGTGTGTGTGTGTGTGTGTGTGTGTGTGTGTGTGTGTTTTAAATATTTGTTTATTTGGGAGATGGAGGAGGGAGAGAACGAGAACAAATGAATGTGGCAGATAGCAGGGGACAATTTCTAGAAGTCAGTTCTCTCCCTTAACCATGTAGGTTTGAACTCAGGTCACCAGGAAGCACGTGCCTTACTTACCCCACTGCTATCTCGCCACCCCCATACTATTTCTTGAGTGGACTGTGTTTTTCCTCAATTGGTTTGCTGTGCTCTCTAGATTTTTGAGATATTTATACCAAACGAGATAGCTATCTTAACTGGTACCACTTTTTAAAATTGGTTTTGTTTTTAAATTTATCTCATGCATGTTTGTGTAAATGTACGTGTGTGCACGTGTGCCGTGGCACACACGTGAGGGTCAGAGGACAACTTGCTCGAACTGGCTCTGTCTTCCACACATGGGTCGCAGGGATCAAACTCGAGCCGTCAGACTCGGTGGCAAGCGGCTTTGCTGAGAAGCCACACAGCGTCAAACTGTGGTGCGCGTTCTAAAGGTGACACTTTTGTATTTACCTTGCTGTGGACAGATGAGAGTTCAGGCGCTGTCTGGGGCACGTGGAGGGCCTGCTGGCTGTGCCCGGACAGGGCGTCCCTGGCTGGGCATCTTAGACCAGCGTTTCTCAGGCATTGCCCGTCGACCTCATTAGTGGCTTTTGGTGGGTGGGAATGGTAGATTTCCCTGCAGTCTGGGAGGTCTGCATGCAGCCCACCTGTCACCATCTGGGTGGAGTCCGTCCACGCAGCCCTAAGTGCACGTTTTCATCCTTGTCTTGAGGGAATTGTAAGGCCAAACACATGTGGGAAGACGTTGAGAAAAGAAAAACAAAGAAACGCCCAGGCACTGTGCTCCAGGGATTAGCAAGAGAGAGAATGGAGAGGGTCAGTGCCAGGGTCTGCACGTGCTGTGGCTATGGTAGGGAGACCCCCGCGGTATCAAAGGTGAAGTTCTTGAAACTAGTTAACAGTATGGGAAAGGTTAGGGCACTGTGTGTATATGTGTGTGTGTATCAGAGGGCACTGTGTGTATCAGAGGGCCCTGTGTGTATCAGAGGGCACCGTGTGTGTGTATCAGAGGGCCCTGTATCTGTGTGTGTCTGTGTGCATCAGAGGGCCGTGTGTGTGTGTGGAACTCAAGGGTGACTGGGAATCATGCTGAATTGCTTCTTCCTCCTCTATCTTTGCTCTGGAGTTTCCCAGGCTCCGCCTTCCAGGGCTGGTGTCACGGTCACTGCCGTGTCCACACGGCATTTGTATGTGAGACCTGGGTCACGTGCTTTTGCTTGCGAGGCAGGCGCTTTCACCCCGAGCCATCATCCCCCAAGTCCTGCCACAGCTATTAAAAAGTCCAGCGTTCTGTCACATGCCAGCATGGTTTCCCGTGGGGCAGTCGACAAACTTCCTGCAGCGTGCATTCTGCTAGTTTTCGTTTCCTGTTCCTTCCAGATTTTTCCTGCTGCTCAAGGTGTTGGCGAAGTCTGGTAGAGCCGGTTGTCTCCGGTGTACTGTAAACATTCTCTGCTCATAGTGTTTGCAGCTTTATGAATGTGCAGGAAGTGTGGAGTTTGTTCCTACAAGCCACCGAAATGGTCCTTCTTGCCTTCCATAGTCATTTGTTTACTCAACTGCTCAAGTGTCCTTTGGTGTGGAACCAAAAGACAAGATTGACGTTGTAGCTGGGGCGCTCTGGGTTGGGGAGGGGGAGAAAGAGTCCAGGAGTGTGGGAGTTGGGCTGGCTGCAGTGTGTTGGGGGTAGTTGTTCAGCTGAGAGAACACTCCAGAGCAGGATTGGGGGTTGTTGGCGTGTAGAACCATGCGGGGGGGGGGGGTCTGGAATGGTCTGAGTTTGACCTTCCCGTCACTGAATGGATGCAGGACCCAGACAACTAGGGGGATTAAAGAGTTTATTTCAGCTTACAATTCTTGTGTTCACCTCAGGAGAATACCAATATCAGGAGGATCAGGAGGAATTGGCCACACCATGGCCAGAGGAAGAGAGGGGCATACTTTCTCAAAAGCTTTCTAGGGTGCCAAAATACCGCACCAGCTCTCTCCTCTTACCCACCTGTCCGGGGGATGGACCCCCCCACTGTCCCACTTTGGAATAGTCTTTATTAGATCATTCCCCACAGGACTGCTCAGGGCACGTCCTAGCTAATTAACTCTTCACAGTTGTGCCCAAAGGCTCAGCCTTCATTTGTCAAGTTGTGGCATGTGTAACTGCCACAGAAGGTGAATGGAAGGTTTGGACTAGGATGCAAAGGAAGGTGTTTGTTCGTATGACAATTTCATAAAAGGAGTGGTCCACAGAAGGACTTGCTGGCGAAAGAGAACGGGGCGCAGTTAGGTTTTTAGCACGCGGGCTCAAGTTGTGCCCTGTGGAAGGGGGGGTGGGGAGGCCTGGATTACTGGTGTGTGTTGAGTGAAAGTCTTTGGGGGGGGGATGTCCATTGGCAGAGTTAGGGAGAGGCCAGGAGAGTGCTGAGGGAGGGGGCTGTGGGGTGTCCCTTGGGACTAGATTCTGCTTCCTCGTCACTGACCCTCAGGGAACAGAGAAAGGGCGGGGGGCCAGGATCTTGTTCCAGTGTCCCCATGTGACACACCACCCCTTCAAATGTGTGTGCACAAAGGCTCCAGGCATCTTCTGGTTGTGGGGGGCAGCGTACCGGTAATGACTGTGGATAATGGAGAGACTGAGCGAAGGGGTAGAAAAAGGAGAATTCGTTCATATTCCCTCATTCTCTGTCTCGGACGGCAGCAGCTTCTCTCCGCGTAGATAGTCCCCTTCCCACTTCCTCCCCCTCCCCATGTGCCTGTCTTTTCCTGTTGCTGAAGCAATTTAAGGCAAAAAGGATTTATTTTTGGCCCTCAGCGCCTGGTGGGAAAGTCATGGGTGTGTATGCTTAACCTTACTTCTCTGTTGTGCGGTCAGGGGGATCCCCAAGTCCAGAACCGCACCAGGGAATGGTGCTGCCTACAATTGAGATGTGTATCTTCCCACATCGATTACATAATCAAACACACCCTCAAGTTTTCTGGGAAGCTCACCGTAATCTAGATGATCCCTGGCAGGTGTGCCTGGAGTAGATCACCTACAGGAACTATCACAGTGCCAAAAAGACAGTAAGATCTGTGCACGTGTGGGCACATGCACCTGTGTACAGAGCCGGACGATACCCTTGGGCATCACAGGAGCAGGCACCTGAGAGAGGTCTACTCTGCATACCATGGCACGAGAGTGGAGGGCAGGGGACAACTTTGGAAGTCAGTTCTCTCCCTCACGTGGGCCTCAGGGGATCAAACTCGGGCCACCAGGTTCAGATGCCGGGGCCTCACCAGCCATGCCACCAGCTCCGCCTTCTTTTTTAGGCTGGGTCTCCTTATTGGCTTGTAATTCCCTGAGGATAGACTGGCTAGCCAGGCGGGAAGACCTCTGCCACTCTCCACCTTGCAAGTGCATCTTTTTTAATCTTAGGGGAGGCGGGATATGGCTCCTCTTGAGTCCTTGAGAAAGGCATGCCCTGGGGGATCCCTTTGGGTGTCTGAAGGAGATGTCAGAATCAGCTAAAATAACTTTTGGAGCCCCTTGTGCATGATGGGAGTTCATCCCCCAAAAGAACAATTAGACCTTGGTAGATGGGAGGCGGCTCTGGGCTTCACGCAGCTGCTCTTGATGTTGCGTTTTTCTTTTACCAGTTGCCACTTTTGAGCTTGGACAGTTTGTGTCTTTTTTGGTTTGTCTGCCAGAATCGATGTGGAGTCGGTGTTGCTGGTCTGTTACATTGTTGCAAGTCCTGGAAGTTTAATGCTTGCTTAAGCCAGAGTACTCAATTAACTGCTCGCCGCTCCTGCTCCCCAGTCCTGGTGCCTTTGATACACCTGGATTGCGGAGGGGTTTGGAGGGTGTAGGGTTCCTCAGGAACGTGCCTGGGGCCGTCTGCTGGCTTTGCGGGAGTCTCCAGTTTGCTTTTGGGTTTTTGAGTGGTTTACAGAGAGGCCTGGCCGGCTGGAGCAGTGGGCGGGGCCTTGCGCTGTGGGCGGGGCCCGGCAGGGCTGGGCTCCGCTGGTGCTGGCGAGGACGTGCGCGGCGTGGCAGACGCGATCGTCCGCCTGCGCGGCGTGCGCACTGGTGACCTGGTTCTGGTGCGCTGGTGGCCGCCTGCAGCGAGGCCTCAGATGCGGTCGCTCGGTTTCCTCCCGAGCCGGCTGCGGGAGGGGAGCCTCGGGAAGGAGGTTCAGGCGGGCGAGGAAAGGGGGTGCGCAGGGACCCCATGCGCCCTCCGCGACTCTGGCGCACCTGAGTGCGCTGCCTCGCCAGCTGCCGCGGGATTCTTGCCGGGATGAGGAGTCAGACCCCACGATCCTTCTCCGGGTGCCGTAGCCGCCCGGGGTCCCCGCCTGCCTGAGGTTCCTTCGTGGCCACAGCGCGCAGGCTTCATGCACGCATGGGCTTGTCCAGGGCTTCCTATTCCTGGTCTTTTTCCCCCAAAGAAAAATGAAGTACAGTCAACAGTAGGTTGTGCACGAGACTTAACCCGTCTATCTTTCCATACCTTCGCTCAGCCGTTTAAGCATCTTAAAATTTCCGCTGTGTGTTGCACATCTTGTTAATGGAGTAAATTGTTAAGTCAGGATTTGGAGTCCTAAGGATTTTTCTTTTCTCCACAAGTAGTATTCCCTTCCCCACCATGAAAGCTTTAGGCTGCCAGCGAGATTGCTCTGCACTTTCCGTGGCTTCTGGCAAGGTAGATGCCAAAGCTGAGTGTCAGCTTTAGAAATTATGTCACAATTTGACATGCGCCACCTGAGCACGTGGTCATTGTTCTAGTGTTTAATCTCTACCCAAGACACACGCGCTTGCACGTACCTACAGATACACGTGCAATAAATGTTTTTGGAAGAACCCTTCTTTGGTAAGGACGGGGAGGTCTCAGTTGTGCTACACTGCTCGATTGGCTTGAACAAAACTCTTGAGTTTAATTCCCGCACCACACAGTGCGGGCGTGGCAGCACGCATTTGTAAATACAGCAAATTTGAGGCTATGCCTCCGTACATGAGACCCTGTTTCCTTCCAAACAGACGTCAGTAAGCCTCCTTGTAAAGAGAAGTACATTCTTCACCCCTTTAAGCAACTGTGCATTTCCTAATGATAAATACTGCAATACTTAGGCACACACAAATATGCACATGTTTATGTATGTTAAGCTTAAAAGCCTAGCAGTGCAGAAGCAAACATCCAGAGGAGCCAACCACTGTCTTGCATTTTGTGTTTATCATTCCTGTATCAGTCCAGGTAACAGTTTTCATTGTGCATCTCTATTTACATTTAACTTGCTCCCTAGCACTGTTTAGAAACTGCAGAATACGCGCGTTCTTTTTGAGGGCCTTTTTGGTTTTAACCCATCATGGATGGTGATTCATTCACGATCCCGTGGTTGTCACTTCTGGTCCTTTGCTGCATACTATTCGTTGGTTCTGAGGTTGGTGAGCGCATAGAGGCTGTGAGCTGCTGCGAGCATTGGTGAGCACGCGCCTCCTCGGGACCCGCAGGAGTACACAGACCGCGTGGATGCTACGCTGAGCTCAGTCCACAGGCCTTGCCAAGACGCGCGCTCTCTTTTATCTCTTACTAGTGATGGCCGATGAGCCCCGCCGGCTCGTGGTGCTGAATTAAAAGTGCCCTGTCAACGGCTTGCCCTGCGTCTGTGCTGATGTGGGCGTGTGTGTGTGTGTGTGTGTGTGTAAAGGCACAGATGAGGAATCAGACCTGCAACGGTTGCTTGAAGTCACATAGCTAGTGAGAGGTGTAGGTGTTGCCTCCGCCTCCGGATGCTGCGATTACAAGTGTGTGCACTCGCGGCATTGGCCGGTCTTGGTGGGTTTTTCCTACTAGTGATGTATTTAAAAAATTTTTGTGTGTGCCGTGTGTGTATGTATATATCTGTGTGTATCAGAGGGCGCTGTGTGTGCCTGTGGAGGCCCAAGGGTGACTTTGGGAATCACCCTGGATTGCTCTACCTCCTCTTTGCTTTGCTCCCGGCTTTCCCAGGCTCCACCTTCCAGGGCTAGAAGTGCAGGCTGCTGCCATTTCCACCTGGCGTTTTTACGTGGGATCTAGGATCTGCTTGCAAGGCAGAGCCTTAACCCCTGAGCCGTCTCTCAGCCATAGTGGCATATTTCTATATGTTTATTCCTTTTTTTCTCTTCATGAGGAAAAAACAAACACTTCAGTCCACTCCTTTATTGCTGGACATTCAAGTTCTCCTTTGAATGCTCCAGGAGAAATCTTTGTGGCACAGTACCTTTTACTATTTTCTGTTATCTTACTGGGTTTTGCATTTTTAGAAGTGAGACTAAGAGTACTTAGTGGTTGGAATGCACACATGGATAAATAAATACATATGTAAATGAGTAGTGCTTTGTGGTTAAAATATCAGTGCTGTTTTGGGTTGCTGTGCGATCCAGAGATGTTCCTTTACCTCTCTGTGCTCCTGGTCCTTGTGTTTGGTCCCTTCGGAGTTTGTGATGCGTGAACCAGGTGGGAGTGTAGATGTGCGCGCTCGGGTGCTCAGCAGTTAAGCAGGCTGTCCTCGCCCAGTAGTTCTGGGTCAAAGGGCATGAGCTCTCATCCTCTGCGCCTCGCTGCATGTGCTGACCTCACATTTTCCTCAGCAGCCTGAAAGTCGTATCTGTCCGTTGTGATTTTCAAGTGTCACTGATCCACGGCAACCATGAGACATGCACTCCCCCCCCCAAGAATTAGCTGTCAACTCAGGATGGGGCAGGATGTGCACGCTTGCGTGTGAACACACACACGCACACACGCACACACCCCTGGCCAGGCAGACAGCTGTGTGCATCCTTGCCCAGGGCCCCTTGGAAGTCTCCTGCACTGATCCTCAAACCCCAGGAGGGAGAATCCTCTTAAGAGATGAATAATTGATTGTAGATAGAGCTAGGGGAAGATGGAGCCCTGGGCTGCTGTAAGAGGAGTGAGACTGTTTTCCATTGGGGAGGAGGAGGAAGGATTCGGCTTTGCATGAAGGCCAGAGCTCTGGGGACGAGGAAATGGTGGGGCTGTGACGGTCAGACCCTGGACAGCTGCAGCCTGGGGCTCCCGCTGGTGCTGGGCTGGTGTTGGGCTGGGCGCGGGGAGAGCCTGTCTGCCTGTGGTCTGGAAGAGTCACTCCTCGACATGGACCGGGGCCTGTGGAGGTTGAGCCGCTGCGACAGGTGGGACGCATTTCGCTAATGCGAGGCGTGTCTGCTGAGAGCCGGGCGGGCTCCTCCTCTTCCCAGAGAAGATGGGCAGCGGGACTTGGCTCCTTGCCCACACGGCGCCTGCCGCGGCCTCTGCCGGCTTGAGCGCAGCGTTGCCCGCGGCTCTCGGCTCGGAGACGGGAGGAGCTGTGCGCAGCTGCGGCGCGCCGCGTCCTGAGTGACCCTCGTTGTGACCGAACCAAGTGTTTGCGCGCTGGGGTCCAGCTTTGTCTGCATCTCGGGCACTGGCGCGCCAGTGGGGTGGTGGGGGTCAGGGAGCTGCTGCTGGACCCTTTAGACGTGGGGGGCAGTGCTGGGGATGGGGCCTAGGAAGGGAGTTTGCTGTGGAGACGTTGGGCAGGGAACCTCAGTGCTGAGCAGGTCACACCCCAGCCCTGTGGCCAGTCTTGTGTTCGCGTGCACACGGCCCTTGAGGAGGAGGAGCGGGAAGCTCTGCTGGGGGGCACGGCGCGCCCCTCTGGCAGGGATGAGTGCCACCCACTGAGGCGTGAGCGCAGGAGGGGTCACTGAATGAAGGAAGAGATTCACAGGAGTTGGAAGGTGTTGCAGTCCACCTGCATGGTTGCTGATAAATGACCGTCACACAGCTTAAGGGAACAAGGAGTTTACTTTCTTACGATAGTCCGGTTACAGTTCTCAGTCCAGCTTGACGGGAGAGCACACACCAACACCAGGGCCGAGGGAACTGGCCACCATAACAGTTGAGAGATGGACAGTCCTTACTTGCCAGACCAGCATGTCTGGCCAAGTGAACAGAAGGATGCCAACTCTTTCAACCAGCTCTCTGTGATTTATCCAGGGCCTAATCCCACCCACCGTGGGCTGGGTCTTCCCCATCAGCTAGACAATCTCCTTCAGGTTCGCTCTGGGCTTAACTCAACCATCAACTCTCCACAACTGTGCCCAGAGCCCGAACCCCCAAGAGTCAAGTTGACACCTGTGCTTAACTATGACAGAAGGCCCCCCAAGAGTCGGGTGGGGTTTGGCAAAAGGATGGGGCAGATGGGGTCAGCAGAGCTGTTGTGTTGTCAGATTCTTTGGGGCAAGAGTGTTCGGGTGGGATTCACAACCCGTGCCCCCCCCACAGATGCACGGGCCGCGTATCCTCCCCCCACAGCCACGTGAGCAGCCTGTACCCCCCCACAGCCACACACATGCGCCAGGCCGCCCCGTTGTAACACATGATCGTCAACTCTGCCTGCAGGCTCTGGGCGCTCCCCACGGTGACCCTGGACGCCCCCAGGTGCTGACCTGTCTGGAGAGACTCCCGGCTGGGCCAGCCCACGGCACTTGTGTTCGCAGGGCTAAGCTTAGGGTTTCAGGGTGTTTGTTCACAGACCTGAATCTCCCCTTGTATCCGTGTCAGAAGTGGCCATGTGGGGAGCTCAGTATCCACTCCCTGATGTTAAGTGTCTCAGCTGGGGAGGCCCGAGAGCTCTGGGTCACTGGGCTGAGGGTCCCTTTTAGATTATGCTGTGGCGATTGTGATTATGTCATAGCTGTGTGTATATGGGTCAAACTTCTGGACCCATTAGTAGATCTTAAAAGATGGCAGTCTGAGGCTGGAGAGATGGCTTGGGGGTTAAGACTCTGTCTCTTAAGCTTATGGACCTGAGTTCAAATTCCAGATCCCACATAAAAAAAAATGCCACGTGAAAAGGACGGCTTGCACTTCCGGCGCTGGAGCCCACGGGCTCTGAGACTCAGGCTGCTGGTCGCGTCAGGCGTGGAGGCGTGCGTGCGTCAGTAGCTGTCGGTCTTCCACCGTCCCGATTCCGGATGCCTGCCGCTGCCGCAGCATCTTCTCCCACGTGCAGTGTGCACAGAAACAGCTTGGGACTTCAGCACAAAGTTGTGTTTGTACCGTAGGCTTTTCTTTCTTCCGCTCTAGCCAACCCCTTGGCCTTTTGGCACCTGGGCGCGCCTGGCCCTGTGGCAGGCATCTCTGTTCTCCTGTTTTCAGCACCTCTGTCTTCTTGTCGCGTGTCACACACTTGTGGAACGGCATAGTTCTGCACGCAGGCGCACAACTGACGAGCAGCGACGTCCCTGATAGTCTGAGAACAGCCCTGTGACAAGCCACTGCACACACGCACGCGTCCTACACGCATGCACATACCCCAGATGCATGTGCACACCACACGTGCATGCATGCATGTGCATACCCCTCTACTGATTGGTCTATCACTCTGCCCTTTGAGAAGTGGTCGCCAGCCCTTGCAGCTGATCCCTCTCTACAGCCAGCCTCTAAGGGGGTCACAGCAGAGCTTGTGAAATCTGAGCAGCTTCAGACCTAGTTGCAAACATAAAAGCCTTGTGGGATCTGCAAGTAGCACAAGGTATTGAAGTGAGAATTGATTCAGTCAATCAGATAAGTAATCAATCCCCGGCTCCTGGCCTTAGTTTCAGAAGGCAAATTCGGAGGATGAGGGTGAGCTGGAACAATTGTATTCTGAATAATCAGTAGCCCCTGTTTGAAGACAAATTTGCCAGACAGAAACTTGAACCTTCAAGACAATCTAGGTTTTCATGTGCAGTTTTCTTTTTTAAAATTTATTTTCTAGTTTTATAAGCATAGCGAGTACTTATCCCTGCTTCCTCCATTCCTCTCCTACCCATCCTCCTCCCTTTCCTTCATCAATCCATTCCACTCCCTCCCACCCTCCTGCCTGTCTGCTTCTACGGACCCCAGGGTTCCCTCTGGCTTGTCTACTCTTGTGGGGGTTCGGGTCTCTGTGGCATGTCAAGTTGCCTCTCTCCGCCACCCCACTGATAGGGGCATTTCCCTTCACTCATCCAGCTCTAGTCCCCAAGGTTTCCACTGTGCGTTCTTATCTCTCTGGAGTTCCTAGATAGTCTGTGGGGGCGTGTTGGCGTGTCAGTCATCCTGCAGGTCTGGTCAGGACGAGTCTCGCTGCGGGGAGTCAGTGTTATTTTTAAATGTTGTCTAAACAAGCAAGACGAAGTCCATCCAGACCAGCCGCAGCAGACCCGTGGCTATGCGGCCCTGGCCCTGGGTTTCTGACACGTCCACTATGGCATCGGCCATTGCTTGGTCATTGGTCACAAGGTGCAAAATGGAAAGGCTGAAAGATGTTGGGTGGGTGGGTGGTCTGCTGTGTACCCCAACGCTGTGGGGTTCCTCCGTTCATTCAGGAACCCCACCTGTCTTCAGGCTCCGGGACAGTTGGGAACCCACCTGCCTCCGCCCGCGGAGGTCGGTCTACTGGAGCTGGCCACAGGCTCGCTGGCGGGTGCTGGGAGATGTGCCCATGGGGTCTCTTCCTCGCTATCCCCAAGTCTCGCTCCCTGCCCCGTGTCCACATCACTTTTCCCTTTCTGGCCTCTCTCCTTCTCAGGGAATTCAGAAGTCCGTAACACGCCTGAATTCTTCCTTGCTCCTCTTATTCACACGCCAAAAATAACTTTTGACTCCTTTTTGGGGCCCTCCTCCTGACTTCTGGGCATCATCATGCGCGTTCACCACTTCGGATCCTGAGCCCCTTCGGGAGCCACATTCGTGTGCGTTCCAAGGCAGACGCGCCCTCGGCTGTGCTCCTGGGATCCGGAGGCAGGTTTTCTGCCAGACTGTCCTGCGGCCAGCGGATGGAGCTGAGCTTCCCCTCGCCCCGAGCACCCTGCCGCCCAGCTGTAGTGGGCCACACAGAACTCGCTTGGGTTGGGCAAAGCGCCGGTGGGGAGGAAGCCGCTTGAGCATATATCATGGTCGTGGCTCATGATGGGTGCTGGGGACAGAGCCATGGGGTACGGGGTGCTGTGAGCACTGAGGAGAACAAGCTGCGGAGAATGAGGAGCAGGCAGGTGGTGCTGAACTGGGGGGATGATGGTGAGCTGGTGTGGGGGTGATGTTGGGGGGGTGATGCTGAGCTGGGGGGGTGATGCTGAGCTGGGGGGGTGATGCTGAGCTGGCGCGGAGCCTTCCAGACAGGCCACTCTGGTTTGTTCTTCAAGCACCAGCTCAGCGCCCCCCCAGCTCAGCGTCACGCCCCCCCAGCTCAGCATCACCCCCCCAGCTCAGCATCACCCCCCCAACATCACCCCCACACCAGCTCACCATCATCCCCCCAGTTCAGCACCACCTGCCTGCTCCTCATTCTTTGTCTTGCTGGCTGCCCCCTCCCCCCCTTCCCTTCAGCCGCCCCCCCCCCCCACACACTTTTTCCTCTTGTGAGTGTACGTTCTATGGGCTGCAGGTGGCTCCTGGGCTTTGGCGAGGCCTGGATCTTTTTCTGAGTAGGATTCACACCAGCGTGACTGGCTCAGCGTGGAGCTAACCGCACACTGGGTGGGCTCATCAGCGTCCCTCAGGCCTGGGGCTGTGCGGGAACACGATCTGTTGCCCTTGCGCTCGGCTCAGCCTGGGCTTCAGCCAGGACTTAACAGGGAGAGGAAGGAACTATGGCTCCTTTTCCAGAAGGCACTGCAGCTGACCCCTGCCCCAGCTCGTGGGACATACTCACAACGGCGATTCCGCGATGGGGTTAGCTCTCTTTCCCAACTGACCAAAACAAATGAGAACCAGGCCCTGGTTCAGCTTTGCTCACCAAGCTAAGGACCTTTCCAAAGGCATCTGTAGCTACAGTGTGATCATCTGAGCTCTCAGGGCCCTGGTGGCCCCGAGAACACAGATGTGCACGCGCAGGTGCACACACACACGCACGCACACACGCACGCATGCACATGAGTGCACGCGGCAGCAAGCCAACCTCGAACATTAGCATATCCCTCAGAACTCTTTTTGAGGCTGTCCCTCCCGGGCCTGGAGCTTGCCAAGTAGCGTAGGCTGGCCTGCCAGTGAGCTCCGGGGACGCACTTGTCTTTGCCTCCCTGGCACTAGGATGGTATGTGCACCGCCATGCCCGCTTGTAAACCCGGCTCCTGGTGCTTGCAGAGCAAGCGGCTTATGGACGCCCGTCTCCCGGCCCCTGGCGAGGCTCTCTCTCGAAGACCTTTCCTTCCTGCTAGTGAGGCCAGCTGAGGATCTGCAGGACTGTGGGCTGATGGGCATGAAGGGCTTTGCAGGAAAAGGGGGGGCTGGAGGTGCTCTTGAGTGGTGTGGAGGAGAGCGGCCTTTTCGACCGTGCGGTTCATACGTTTCCTCTCTCTTCAGACAGGTTCCGAGCTCAGCCCGGTGGATGGACCCGTGCCAGGTCAGATGGACTCAGGGCCAATGTACCATGGTGACTCACGGCAGCTAAGCACCTCAGGGGCGCCGGTCAATGGTGCTAGAGAACCCGCCGGACCCGGTCTGCTGGGAACCTCGGGTCCTTGGCGGGTGGACCAGAAGCCCGACTGGGGCTGCGCCCCCGGCCCAGCGCACGCCGCTCGCCTGGAAGATGCCCATGATCTGGTGGCCTTTTCGGCCGTGGCCGAAGCCGTGTCCTCCTACGGCGCCCTTAGCACCCGGCTCTATGAAACCTTCAACCGTGAGATGAGTCGCGAAGCCGGGACCAGCGGCCGGGGAGGCCGGCCGGGGCCCGAGCCCTGCTCGGAGGGCGCCGAAGACCTGGACACGCTGCAGGCGGCCCTGGCGCTCGCTCGGCACGGCATGAAGCCGCCCAACTGCGACTGCGAAGGCCCCGAGTGCCCCGACTACCTGCAGTGGCTGGAGGGCAAGATCAAGTCGGCCGCCGCCGAGGGCGCGCAGGCGCGGCCCAGGCTCCCGGGCCCCGTGCCCGCCGGGGAGGCCGACCTCCCGGCCCCCGGCTCCGGGCCGCTCCTGAGCGCCGAGGGTCCCCAGGTGCCCCCCCTGGAAGGTCTGCCCCTGTCCCAGAGTGCTCTGAGCATCGCCAAGGAGAAGAACATCAGCCTGCAGACGGCCATCGCCATCGAGGCCCTCACGCAGCTCTCCTCCGCCCTCCCCCAGCCGTCTCACTCCAGCTCCCAAGCCCCGTGCCCCCTGCCCGAGGCCTTGCCCCCTCCCGCCCCTTTCAGGTCTCCCCAGTCCTACCTCCGCACCCCCTCGTGGCCCGTGGTTCCCTCCGAGGAGCATCCGTCCTTCGCTCCCGACAGCCCAGCCTTCCCTCCGGCAACGCCAAGAACCGAGTTTCCTGAACCCTGGGGTACTGACACCCCTCCGGCAACACCTCGGAACTCGTGGCCCGCGCCCCGCCCGAGCAGCGACCCCATGGCCGAGCTGGAGCAGCTGCTGGGCAGCGCCAGCGATTACATCCAGTCAGTGTTCAAGCGGCCCGACGCGCTGCCCGCCAAGCCCAAGGTCAAAGCTGAGACGCCTTCTCCCTCCCCGGCCCCGCCCCCCGTGCCCCAGCGGGAGGCTCCCCTGCCACCCCCGGAGCCCGACACCCACCAGAAGGCCCAGACAGCGCTGCAGCAACACCTGCAGCAGAAGCGGGGCCTCTTCCTGGAGCAGGCCCAGGACGCCGCCTTCCCGGCCGCCCCAGAGCCTTCTGCTCCCGGCTGGTGGGCCCCCGCGGGCTCGCCCGCCCCACGGCCTCCTGACAACAGGCCGCCCAAGGAGAAGAAGAAGAAGCCCCCCACGCCGGCCACAGGTCTGGCCGGAGCGGAGAAGGCCTCCCCCGGGATCAAGCCCAGCGTCCGCAAGCCGGTGCAGATCAAGAAACCCAGGTCCCGGGACCCGCAGCCCCTCTTCCTGCCTCTCAGGCAGATCGTGCTGGAAGGGCTGCGGTCCCCTGCCCCTGAGGAGGTCCAGGCACCTCCACCGGCCCGACCCCTCACCCCTGCCTCCCAGGGCTCTGTCGGCCCCCTGCCCCCAGAACCCTCTCTTGCGCTGTTTGCACCCAGTCTCTCCCGGGATGGCCTGCTGGCCCCTACTCAGGAAATGAGGCCCCCCAGCCCGACCGCAGCCCTGCAGCCGAGCTCCGCCGGCCCCCTCCCCCCTGCGGACGACAAGCTGGAAGAGCTCATCCGGCAGTTTGAGGCTGAATTCGGGGATAGCTTTGGGCTTCCCGGCCCCCCTTCTGTGCCCATTCAGGACCCGGAGAACCCGCCCGCCTGCCTCCCAGCCCCCGAGAGTCCCTTTGCCGCCCGCTCCCCCAAGCAGATCAAGATCGAGTCCTCGGGGGCCGTGACGGTGCTTTCCACCACCTGCTTCCACTCAGAGGAGAGCAGCCAGGAGGCCACACCCACCAAGGCTGAGAACCCACTCACGCCTACCCTCAGTGGCTTCCTGGAGTCGCCTCTGAAGTACCTGGACACACCTACCAAAAGTCTACTGGACACACCTGCCAAGAGAGCCCAGGCCGAGTTCCCCACCTGCGACTGCGTTGGTAAGTCCCGGATGGGGCCGGGGGGGGGGCAACTTGGTGGGCCTGGATCTCTAGACGTACCCATTCTAGATGCCCCCCCATAGCGGGTGCTGGGAACACAGAAAGGAGTAACAGCCTGGTCAAAGAGCTGCTGATGGGCGCTGGGGAGATGCCTCAGGAGTTAACAGCCTCTGTCTCGGGAGCAGGAGGACCCGAGATCAGATCCCAGATCCCCTGTAGACGTGCTGGGCGGGCATGGTGGCGGCCTGCACGTGCAGCCCTGGAAGGCAGAGCCTGGGAAACCCCAGAGCAAAGCAGGAAGGAGGAGAAACATCCGGGGTGGCTCCCAGTGTCACCCTCGGGCTCCCCGGGCACACGCTTGGGTGCCATCTACTAACACTGCCACTACCGTTGCTACACACACCACAGCTCGCCAGAAGGGAGGGGGAAAAAGCTGGAAGAAGTGGGGTGGTGCTGCCGTGGGCCGCGCCGTGCTGCTGTGGGCCGCGCGCTGTGGACTCGGTTGCGCCGTCATGTAGACCCACTCGCAAAAGCAGGTCCGCCGTGCAGAGCCCTGTTTGCAGAGCGGTAGGCTGGGGCCCTCTGTTTGCAGAGCGGTAGGCTGGGGCCCTAGGACCACTCCCGTGGACGTGCATGACGTCCTAGAAGAGGTCCCTGGGGTGGGGACAGTCCTGTGTCCCCTCCGACTCCCGCTCCCTGCTGCTTAGGGAGCTGTGTGGGTGACAGCTGCGTGTCAGTTGGTGACCAGGCAAGCACACCGGTGCCGACCGTAAGCATGTCGAGTCGTGTGACCCTGATTCACAGTGGGGCTGAGGGAAGAGCTGTCTTCTTGACTTACTGAACTCTGCCGATAGCGAATTGTGTGATCTGTTAGATGCTCCCCCCAGCCGGTGAGGACCCCCGGCGCTGTCGGGCAAGGTCAGAGGACTGGGGATAGGATTCAGTTGGGCTCACAGAGAGCTGGGCTTTGTCGGGATGTGAGCAGATGTGGCAGGTTCTGCTGAATGTGATCACGTGGCCTTGCGATCGATCTCCCAGCATGGGGGTGTGGGGGGGCAGCTTGTTCTGCTTTCTTCTGTTTGTGGCACCTGCGTGGACGTAGCGCTGGGCTGGGTTTGTTCCTGTCCAAGTGCTTACGACTTGGTTGAGTCGAACCTTCGTGCTTTAATTGTTTCATTGTGTGGTGTCGGGTTGGTCCAGATGGCCTCGTGGCACCCGTCACTCGCTGGCTTGCAGCCTCTTGGTGTCTCAGTTTCCTCTCGGTGCACTCGTCGGTGGCCACGGCACCTGCTCACCGGGCGTAGGTTCAGCTAGACGCGCGGGCACTCACGTCGGTGAGCCTGCCAAGGTTCCGGGGGGAGAAAAAGAAATTGAAACCCACGCGAAGAGCGTTTGGTGCCTCCGATCACGTCTCATGTCCTGTCTGTACCCCATCCTAGACAGAATGGGAACCAGGAGTAGCCTGTAGGGGTTGCGTGTCTTCCTGTGATGCCACATTCAGGGAAATGACGGCACGTTAAAGATCATCTCACTCAGACGAAAGCAAAGCAAGAGCTGTACTGAGCGGCTGCCCGGGCCCAGACTGGGCGGCTTCACAAACTTACGTGGCGGGCATGGGGGGCCGCAGCAAGGAGAGCAGCCAGTGGGCGCCACCATCTCGCGTGGCTCACCGTGGCCGGGATGAGCCACGGCCTCCAGAGAAGCCACCGGGACTTCTCCTTCGGGGCCTAGAAGCGGATGGCGGCCAAGACGCGTGTCCTGAAGTCAGTGGACGCGGCGAAGTCAGCTGATGAGCCGCTCGAGCTGACTCGCCCAGAACGACGCTCGAAGACCACGTTTTCAGGGTCCAGCAAGGTTCTGACTGGCGTTGAATTCAGTGTTGCGGATGTGCCAAGTAAGGCGCGTCGACAACCACCAGGGGCTGCTTAGAGGAGCCCTGCTGAGCGGCGGCAGGAAGCAGGCGACAATCCCAAGAAGCCGTTGGGCCGTGCGATGGATCTGTTGTAATAGACCGCCAAGGAACGTCGCGGAGAATCTCGCGAGTTGAAGGTTGTGCCTGCGACGGCTGCAGCGGATGCAGAGAAACTGAAAGCCAGAGCACGGATTAAAGTTTTTGCGGAACCCTTGGGCGATGGATGCTTCACTGGATTTTTCCTGCTGCTGCGGTTTTTCTTGACTCGGTGGTGCTTAGCAGAACGACAGACAAGGGGCAGACGAGGCCTCGAGAGAGAGCAAGCTGCTAACGTGACGCGTGTCGCACGGAACCTGGTGGCGCATCGCAGCGTTTACCCACCAAAGAGGCAGCCCGCGTTTTGAACGAACCGGCACCCGCCCAGCAGCTCTCAGGAATGTGGGCGTGTGGGTAGAATGTGTTGCAATGTTTTCTCACCGCGCATTCCGACTGGACACCTTGGCTGTTTTGTGGGGAGTATTTTTATTACGAGAATTCATTTATTTGCTTATATACAGATTTTTTTCTGTAGCTTTAAAGGGAAAAAATACTGCAAGCCCTATAGGCTGGCGCCAAGCAGTAACTTCGGTTTCCTGGAGGTTTTGATGATGAAATATGTGTGATGTGGTCAGCTGTTCTTAGAAGCGCGTTCTGGGAATGCAGCTGGCGGGGGGGGGGGGGTGATAATCTGAGGGGGGGGAGTGGTCAGGAGGCAGCCTAGACCAGCAGCATGTGCTCCAGGCTCTGGGCCAAGCCCTTTCCAGACTCCACCTCATTTAATCCATACCACGCCACGAGGAAATGAAGGCAGAGGTCATTGAAGCGATGCGAGTGAGATTTGAACCGAGGACTCCCAACCCTCATGCTATGTTGTGGTTGGTTAGTCAAGCCACAAGCCGTGTCTGCAAAGAACAAGGGAGGAAGAGGGGCTCAAAAGGACTGACCTCCACAGTTTCTAGAGGCTTCTGTTAGGAAAAGGTATCCGCTGTTATTTCAGAAGCATCTAGAACCTGATGTGAGGACCACCATCCAGCCACTGGTTCTGTGCAGTGTGTGTCTGTGAATCGAAGCTCAGGAAAAGGTTTTTGAGCAAAGGCACTGAGCATTCACAAGAGTTGGGGACCGGGTCACATTCCAGAAACGGATCCATTACCCACCCAGGCCGAGTTTGCAGGTTCGTTGAAGGAGAGTTTGGAGACTGCTGAGTATTTGTGATGGTCACCTGGCAATAAGCATGCATGAAAGTGTATTTCCTGCATTTTAGCTCAAGAAACCGGTTATTCGTGTTTCCCATTAAGTCTTGACAAATACGCAATTTGGTCCAATACCAGCTTTTCTGTGTAACCGAAACCCTAACTACCAAGAAAATTACTTCCCCATATTTAGAGTAAGAACCAGATCTGATGGTGCTGTGTAATTCCTGCACTGGGGTCCCAGGATGGACAAACCACAAGGGTCCGAATGGGGTTCGTGTGAATCCGTTCTGAGTCTTGGGGTACCAGAATTAAAGGTACCCACGAAGCATCAGAGTAGGCCTGGACGGTATGAAAGGCACCCCCCACCCCCAGGCTCTTGAGAGAGATGCAGCGTAATGATCCGCGTCAACCACTGTGGGAGACACGTGTGTGGATGGAGCTCCAGTGTTTTGAGGTGTGGGTGGGGCCTGGCCTTGCAGGGACTGTGTGTGCTTGGTGGAGAGTGGGGAAACGCCAGGGGAGCCAGGGGAGCACAGAGAAGCGTCCAGATGGCTGGTTGGCGGGAAAAGCCCCTTCAAGGTCTCGTCGGCGAGGCGCGGCAGCGGCCACGACCTGTGTCAGCGTCGAGCACCTTCCTCATGTCTCGGAGCAGCCGGCAGGAAGCTTTGGGGACTAGAGCAGACTGGGCCTGGTAGACAGTTCCTAGGTGGAAATTTTGAGGTGTTATGGGAATTGCTGCATTTTAAGCCAGTTTCCCGGTCTGCAGAAGTGGCTGTAAGAAACTCTGCTAGAGTCTGGAAAGTTAGTAAGTAGCATCTTCCTGCCGATGTAGCTGGTTGGGGCGCCTGCTAGGTGACGTCGGCGAGGACTGGCTTGAATGGGGGGCACTAAGTGTATTGGTTTGCAGTCATGTAAAGCTTACTTACTAACTGCATTTTCACTTTTAAAAAGTATTTATTTATTTGAGTGGGGGTAGGCCCGGGGCGTAGGGAGGAGGGCAGAGGGCAGCTTTCAGAAGTCAGTTCTCTCCTTCCCCCGTGTGGGCTTCTGGGGATGGAGCTCGGGTCTTCAGGTTTGGGAGCAGCTCCCTCTCCCACACACACCTGCTGAGCTGTCTGACCAGCCTGTGGCTTGCTTGCTTTTTCTTTTGTGAGAAAACTTGTCCCCCTTTGCTTCTATTTAAAGTTTGTCTTAAAGAGAAACTTTCCTTTAAATATTTTTTAGTTCATCTGTATGTGTCTATGACTTGTGATGTGTGTGTGACGTGTGATGTTGCTTTCCTGTATGTGCGTGTATATGTGTATACGTGGGCGCACGCTTCTGAGCATGCATGTGGGGGCCAGAGAAGGACATTGGGTCTTCTGCGCTGTCACGTAGGCCCTCTTAGGAACCGCGACCCACGCATTGCCACCTACCCTGGTCCTCCGGCCTGGGTGTCAAGTCCTCTTGTTGAGTCGTCTTCCTGTATATTCTGTTGAGACAGTAGCGTATATGGCACCGGTGTGAAGGGGAAGAGCTTGGCTGGGGGGGGGAGATGATGTCTCGAGAGAGGTGACGTCTGGTTGAGTTCAGAGGATCCATACAAGTTTAATTGGAGAGAAGATATGTGCCAGGGAAAGTGATGAAGATTACGAAGAGGAGAGACTTGCAACAAGGATGCGGCGCCGGTAGAACGGGAAATGCCGGCGCTTCTGGTTCCTGTCGGAGGGGCAGTTTCAGGGGAAGGGGCCGGTGCTCAGAGCCGAGGAGCCGGTTCACAGACTCGGGGTCGGTCGGCTGGTGGGATTGGTGAGTGCCGCAGACCAGCCTTGCAGACCCCCCCCCCCCCCCCGGCAGCGTTGGGGGTGCTGCGTGTCACCTGTTGGCAGCAGTTGAAATTGCAGCCTGGCCGTTCTGAATGTGTCCGCCCAGGAAGAAGGCGGGAGGGGGGTCCAGCCGCTCTGGGGAGGGGCTCGTGGAGGCGTGGGAAGGCCGCCGGCCGCTCTGTGCAGCAGTGCCGGCTTCCCGCAGGTGGGCCGCGGAGTGAAGTTCAGGGCTGCGGTGCGCTCCACAGCTACGTGTGTTGCACTTGCACGATGCGCCCCGCGCCCTGCCCGAGGAGCCGCAAGCCCCTCCGCGTCCATCTCAGTGGTCAGCCCACGGGCCCGTTGGTGAGGGTGCTTCGGCCTCGTCCACAGCGAGCACCTGTGCCGCCCCGGCTCAGGCACGTGGCCCAGGACCCTAAAGCGTCGAGCAGCACTGTGAGGCAGGGGGTCTGAACCGCCCACCTGCTGTGGACTTGAAGCACTCGGGGGGATTCTGCGTGCGTCAGTAACTGTCACGGAAGCAGATCCCCCTAAGATGCCCCCTAAGACTGTGTTACAAACCAAAGCCTTACAGGATTGTTCGGAAAGAGAAAACAGTGAAGGTAAAGTCCGGGGTGGCCGGGTATCGACTGTGCCATCTCTGCCAGTATCATGAGAAATCCCACGTGCATTCTGGTGTGGGGTTCCCCTCTCTTAGTGTGTGATGAGAAGGAGGGGGGAGACCATTCAGAAACTTTCGAGTTGTGATGAATAGTTTGGTTTGTTAGAATGGCAGAAGAAACCCGTGTGTTTCTCTCCTAGTCTTGTGCAGTAGAGCAGACACCCCCCTTGATGAGTTTAAGATCAAGTGCACAGAACTGGAAAAAATAAACTTAAAGAAAAAGAAAAAGACCAAGTGCAGAGGGGCCTGGAGAGGTGACCGGTGGGTAAAGCAGACGTCACTAAAGAGTGTGGACCAGAGTTCAAGTCCCCAGAAGCCGTATAAAGCTGCCCATCGAGGGGCACGTCAGCAATCCCGGCGTTCTTACTGGGACACAGGAGGCAGGACCGCGAATCTGCAGAAACCTCAGGGGTCCCGTGTCCTGGCATTCACAGAGCCTGTGAGAGGTCCTGTCTCAAATACCGTCGAAGGCAAGGGACCACCCAGAGCCCCACGCGCTCTGCACTCACGGTGGCGTTCGTGCGCCTGTGCTCGTGAACGTGGAACACACACGTGCCGATCATACAACATACACACGAACACATCCGTGTCACACTGAGGACCGAGGGAAAGTGATGGTCCCACATCAAGAGCAACAACACTGGAGATCAGCCCAGTGCGGGGAGGCAGAGCAACAAGAACAGGACTTCCCCAGCGGAAACCCAGGGCCGCCCCGACATCACATGGATCCAAGGGAGCTGTCCTGTAGGCTCGGAGGTGCCCACCCCTTAGAAAGGCCTGGAAGCTATCTGTGCATTTAGTGACCTCTCCCTCACTTGGAGTGTGGCCAGGTAAAGGCCCAGCTCGGGGAGGTCCGCTGACAGTGGGGTGACCGGACCCCAGGAACCGAGCACAGGCCACCACGCTGGGAACCACGTGCCCACCTAGCCATTGAGAACAGGTGCTAGTTCAGGGCTCCTTAAAATCCTGTGTCTTATCAGAGTGACCAAGAATAACCCCAAATCCTGAGAGTCTGTTCCCACCCGGATGTGAACGCAGACCCACTTTGACAGGTGGTAGCTTCTCCTGACAGGCGGTAGCTCCTCCGGCTGCCGCGAGCCGACCCCCCCTTGAGTGTGCAGCCCAGAGCTAGCTGTCTCCTTCCAGACCGCAGCAGCTACGCCCTTGCAGTACCCCGAGCCTCAGCTTGCTCAGTGACCAAGGCAGATCCTCGCAGGAACCGGTGAACAGGAGAGATTCTGCTTTGGGCAAACAGGTCACAAGGCCATCAGCTGTTTTGTTAGAGGCCACCGGTCATGTCTGGAACTGATCGTCACGTCGAGTTTATAACCAACACCACTGACATCTCAAGACCGGAGAGGCTGCTGCCCCCTCAGAGTCTGTTAAGAAATAGTGAGAGGGCTCGGGGCTTAAGCTCTGCCTTGCAACCAGAAGGACCCGAGTTCGGATCTCAGATCTCGCATAAAAACACGAGGCGGGAAAGACGGCGGCCGCGGAAGGCAGAGCCCCGGAGCAAAGCAACCCAGGATGAGTCCCCAAGTCATCCTGGGGCTCCCACAGGCACACACACAAGAGAGAAGTAGGAGAAGTCTCAGCAGAGTTCCCCATGTGTGTGTTGGGGGGTCCTCACGGCGCAAGCTTGACATCGCAGGACTCAGAGGTTCACCCTGCCGGGCTCAGAGTCAGCAAGGGACCAACCTGACCCTGACATTACAGAAAAGGTGGCGGGTTACACCTGCTGGCCCAGCCCTGGAGGCCACACGGTGGAAGCGGAGAGCGGACTTCCTGAGGTCGGCCTCGGCCCTCCATCTGTCTGACAGTCTGCACTCTCTCCCTTTCCCCTCTCTCCTTCTTTCTCTCTCTCTCTCTCTCTCTCTCTCTCTCCCTCCGCCTCCCCCGTCTCTCAAGTAAAATATAAAGCTTGTATGAGCAACCAGTTTATGCTTTAAGGGAAGCAGAAAAACATGTCCACTGAATGGAGGCGACAAGATTGAGGTGCTAAAGTCTCAAACTACGAATTGAGCTCCAAACTGCCAAAAGCGCCTAAAACTCTATTAGAAACACTGATAGAAAAAGCAGTCAGAGTTAACAGGTAAAGCAAGTCAGGAACGAGGGACGGGTGTGAGTGTCTGCTTGGGGCGTGCGTGCGTGTGTGTGTGTGTGTGTGTGTGTGTGTGTGTGAGAACATGCATGGACACACATGCATTTGAACCAACCATAAATGAACCTGAGCAGGGTGGAGATGAAGGATTCGCAAGGGATGCGCCGAGGGGTCCCTGAGTATGTTCTGTTGCAAATGCTGGACGTTCGTTCATTGGTGGAAGAACATGGGACAGACTGGAGACAGCTCAGCGCTGTCCTCGACTCCCTTAAAGTCAAAACAGCTTTATGATAAGAATTGGCGCATCTGGAGGTATGGAGTGAAGATCAAGAACGGTGACCTCCCCGAGTTTCAGGGACAGGGCGTTGACTACAAATTAACCTCAAGGGCAGTTTGATCAGAATGATGTTTCTTCGTTGTTTTTATTTTGCGTGTGGGTGTGGGCGTGTTTGCAGGTCAGAGGACAGCTTTGTGGAGTCGGGTCTCTCCTCCTGCCTCTGCGTGGGTTCTGGGATTGAACTCAGACTGTTAGGCTCTGTGGCAAACACCTTTACCTACTGAACCATGTCGAGTCCCATCCTTTTTTTTTTTAACAAGCTGTTTTTTTTTTTTTAGAGCTGCATTTATTTGAGGGCACGGAGAGAGACGTGTGTGCGCGTTGTCAGCCTTTAGCATCCAGCTGGGTGTGAAGCACAGGTCGCCAGGTTAGCGCGCACACTGATGGTCTCTCCAGCCCTCCTCACTTTCCAGTTGCTTTCTCCTTTTCTTCCCCTTCCTCCTCTCCTCTCCCTTCTCCCCACTTTCCTTTCCCTGTTCCTGTTCCCTCCCTTTCCTTCCTTCCTTCCAAACAAAAAACAAAACAGGAAGCTAGGGCGTGTGGGGGGGGGGGATGGCCCATGGGAAGGGACTTGCCGTAAGCTTCATGTTGGGAGCACGCGTGCATGGAGCCTTGTCAGTGCTGCCCCCTGTCGGCCTGCAGTGACTGCACATCCAGGTGACGTGCAGTTTCTAGCAGGCGCACAGTGGGGCCACTCAGGCCCCCGATGTACCCCAGCAGGGATGGTCTCCCAGGTGCGGGAGAAGTCTACCCCCCCTACACACATACACAGGTATTGGTGAAGCTTTGGAGCCGTCCTTTGCCATCTTTTGAGGTCCAGATCTCAATCAAGGAAGTTAAGTCTCCGGAGAATTTATTTTGTGAGTGTGGTAGAAGTGGCAGGAACACGTGTGCCGAAGTGCACGCGTGGAGGTCAGAGGGCTCCTGGCGCAGTCAGTTCCCTCCTCACAGGCTCTGGGGCTGTGTCGTCAGGGTTGTGTGGCAAGTGCCTTTATCTGCGGGGCACTGCGCCGGCCCCTGCGTTTCCACGCAGTTCCTACGTGACGTACTTGCTGTTTTTGCAATGTGGACGGATCTAGACCGTGAAGCTAAGTGAAGTAGATGAGGTCAGGCACCGGAAGACACACACTGCATGTTGCCACGTAGGTGGGGAGAAACGGAATTGTGGGTATGTCGCAGCTACTCTACGTTGTTGCCGATAGAATCCGGGCAAAACAGCTTGTGGGAAGAGGGGTTCATTGTCTCTTAGGGTTGTCTGGCCACAGTTCTTCGTCCAGCTTGGCAGGAGAGCCCACACCCACAGGGAGGCCTGGAGGAAGCGGCCACACCATACCACAAAGCAGCTGACAGTGGGACAATTCTCACTAGCCAGACCAGCATGTCTGGCCTAGTGTACAGGAGGACGCCAACTTTCTCGGCCAGTGCCCTCTGTCTTATTCACCTGCCTGGGGATCGGTCCTGCTCCCCTGGGCTGGGCCTTCCCCGTTAACTAGACAATCTCTTACAGGTTCACTCTGGGCTCAACTAAATCTCTACAAATGTACCCAGAGCTCGAACCCTCAACTGTCAAGTTGACCTCTGTATCCAACTATCACAAGGTCTAAAGTTACACACGTGACGTAAGTTCCACAGAGCTATTACTGTGCACCACAGTAGCTGCGGTTAGGGCCAGCAAGAGAGCTCACGGGTAAGGGGCTTCCTCGCAAGCCCACCCCACCTGGGTTCCATCCCCAGAAGCCCACAAGGTAGGAGGAGAGACCTCTCGCCTCTACCCGTGCACCATGTGTGTACATACATTCTTTCTCTGTTTTTCTATAAACATAAAAATTTAAGTACCCATGACAACCAATCCTCTATTGCACATGTAAATATTAAGAAAGCAGATCACACGGAAGTGTTACTAACCCCCCAAAAGTGCTTTTCTTCATCTGTTAGCTATTTTCTTCTACCAAAAAGTCAACATTATCCAGAACTTGCCCTTTACCGACCTTTACCGACATGTCAACAGCATAAGAGGTGGCCTGATACTCATTTATCTGACAAAAGTCGTGTGTGTGTGTGTGTGTGTGTGTGTGTGTGTGTGTGCATGTGCGCACGCGCGCGCGCACTTGCGGAAGATGGATGTATCTGTATATTTTATTTCCTTTTCCCACTTTTATTTGCACATGTATGTGAAGTGCATGTATGCCTGTATGCATGTTCGCATGCATGGGTGCATGTATGTTGCACGTGTTCACGTACATTGGAGGTTGATATGAGGAATCATCTCCACTCCTCCACCTGTTCTTTGGAGATCGTTTCTGTGACAGGGCTAGACGGGGTAGTCCACTTGTTTTAGAAATTCCCAGTCTCCACCTTGTGAGATGGAATTGCCAGACAAACCTCCTTGGCCACCGGGATTGCACATGGGACCTGGGGGTCCAAACTCTGTGTCTTTTGTTTGTGGGTCTAGCGCTCCAATCACAGAGCCGTCCACTCGGTCCGTGTCTATGCCTGAAACAAAATCCTTATCGCTGAAGTTGGGATGGATGTAGTCTATGACTTCTGATTCCTTACGCAAGTCTCCAGGCAGGCAGCCGTTCTGATGCTTACACACTTGAATTTGATTTTAATGTCTTATATTTTCTTTTTAGTATGTTACACATATCATTAGTGCTACAATCATAGGTTTAAATGCGGTTTATGGAACTGGAGAGACGGCTCAGAGGTTAAGACTTTGCCTCGAAAGCAGAAGGACTTCAGTTTGGATCCCAGATCCCACGTAAAAAGAAAACCCAGGTGAAAATGGTGATGGCCCTGCACTTCTGGTCCTGGAGGGCAGGGCCTGGGAGACCCCGGAGCAAAGCAAAAAGAAGGTAGAAACAAACTTGTTAGCACTTACAATGTTAGTTCCTAACTCAGGAGCCCGGAAGTACCATGTGTAGTGTTGACCGTCTAAAGCAAAAACTGAAAACCAGGAGATAAACTGAAAACCAGGAGATATTTACAAAACAAGACAGGGGTGGTGTCGGCGTGTATGTACACACGTGAGTTTCATCATTAAACATTCCTGCTGGGTCAGATTCCTCCCCTTGGAATGTCCCCTGCCGTGTGCAAACGTGCTCAGAAAAGGGCTTAAGGGAAGCAGTTGAGGGAAAGTGTGTGAGACTCGCGCGGCTGTCGGTCACCTGCTGCATGAGGCTTGGTCTTGCGTGACTCTGGGCGCGTGGTTCCCTGTCCGTGGCCCTCCGGGGTGCAACTGGACCACCGGCTCCCGGGTTGACTGCCTTTGGGGCTGTGGGCTAGACCGGAGGGCTGGAGTGTGCGGCTCCCTAATCCCCAGGGGGGAGGAGGGGAGACTAGAAGCAGCCGCGTGGCGCCCCACTTTCCGCTGCCGTGGAAGACCCCTTGTCGGCTCCTTGAATCTTCCCTCCGTCACCGAAGCTGGAGCAGAGCCCAGGTGCTTTGGCATGTTCTGAGCTCTATTTTCTGCATGCCCCGTGCTCCCGGCTCCCCGCACCTCCGCCCACATTCTCCGGCTGGTCTCTCCGGGCAGCCTCGCGTCACCGCTGTTGCCGCCTATGATCTCCGTCTGGCTTATGGCACAACACGGGGAGTATTTGGCGCACGCAGCTTTTTAACTCTGATTGAAACCATTCAGGACCTGCTTTGGGCTCGCATCCTCCGTTCCCTATAAGTGCCTGCAGCTGCTTCAAGCAAGGGTGTATAACTACTCGGGGTCACACGAGCTGTTAACAGCAAGCAGCGCACTGAGTTCATGTCACACCCCAACACTGGGCTGAGCCCCCCCAGACTTAGCGACACCGGGAATGTCACACCCTGCTCAGCCAGGTCTCGGTGCCAGTGGTAGTGGCTGACACACGGTGCTGGGAGACGCTCCAGAGCGCTTCAAAGAGCAGGTGGTTAATGAACCAGGCCTTAGTAGCGGGTCTTTCAAGAGTATTTCATTTACTCGTTAGAGAAAGAGCACACGCGTGCCGTGGAGCACGCGTGCAGGTCAGAGGACAACTTGCAGAAGCCTCCCATGTGGGCTTCCGGGGGTCCAACTCAAGTCGCCGGGTGTGGCGAGTGGGCATCTACCCTGCCGGCGCATCTCTGGGCCTGCGGCGAGGTCTGTGAGCCGTGGAGGTGGCTCGGTGGGCGAAGCGCCGGCACGCAGCACGAGGACCCGGGCATAAAGGCAGGCTGGGAGCTGCACCCCCGTGACCCCGCACTGCGATACACAGGCACGTCCAGGTTGGGGCTGGCTGGCCACTCGGGCCACAGCACCGAGCTCCGGGTTCAGTGAGAACCCTATCTCAGAAAGCGGGGATGGGGGGAGCTCGCTGCAGCAGCGCGAGGCCTGGAGAGCGAACCCAGGACTTCGTGAACGCTGAGCGGGCCTCGCAGCAGCCTGGGATTCCCCAGAGCAGTGCGGCTGGCCCAGCCCATACGGGCAAGTCGGGGGCCCAGTTAGCCCCTGACTCGGTGAATGAGATGCAGAGCGATTGAAGAAAACTCAGATTCAGCCTCAGGCCTCCATCTGCATGCACACACGATCGCACCGCACACATGCAAACATGCACTGCACACGCGCACACACGGTGAAAGGCAATAGAGGGCGATTCCCACTCAACCTCTGGCCTCCGCATGTGCACACACGGACAAGCACACGCACGTGCGTGCACAGACATGCGTGCACACACACACACAGACGAGATGTTTTCCCAGAGGGGGAGATGAAGGTACTGTCGTCCGTGAGAAGATACTCAAGGACGGTGTTCCGTCCGCTGTGTGACGGGACACGGTGGCCCCGCCAGCACTGCGAGGCGGCTCCAGCTGGTGCGGGCGCCGTCCACAGGCTCTGGGCCTTGCCTTCCGTCCCGTGTGGCCCCAGCGGGTTTTCTGTCAGGGAAGCCTGACCCGTGGGTTGGGCCGGTGACGTAGAATCTGGGGACCGTAACTCGGGATGCGTGCCCGGCTGCAGTACTGACCCAGGCTGCCTGGGCTCGGGGAGCCCTCCTGGGCAGAAGGCGTGCGGGGGGCTGCTGGACCCCACACGCGGCCGAGCATGGCTTGTTCGTAAACCGAGCATCCGGCTGGACTTGTTGAAACTTGGCTCCGACTCTGTTGCTCTTCACGCTGGCAAAGACCTGAGTAGTTGCGTACAACATACATGCGATGTGTACAATGCAGCGCGATCCGTGCAAGGTGCCCCGAACCCCCTTTACAATACCTTGGTTCTCACATGTGTTTGCAGCTCCTTTTTAAAAATTACTATTTTATTTTTCTAGTTTTACAAGCACATCGCATCCCTGTTTCCCTCCATCCCCCTCCCTCCCACACCCCTTCCTTCCCTTCATCAACCCATCCCACTCCCTCCCATCCTCCTGCCTGTTGCTTCTATGGACCCCAGGGTTCCCTCTGGCTTGTCTACTCTTGTGGGGGTTCAGGCTTCTTGTGAATACCAAGTTGCCCCTTCTCTGGCCATCCCACTGGTAGGGGCATTTCCCTTCACTCATCCAGCTCTAGTCTCCAAGGTTTCCACTGCATATAATTATCTTGCTTGAGTTCCTCAATAATCTATGGGGATATGTTGATGTGTCAGTCATTTATGCAGGTCTGGGAAGGACAGTCTCACTGCAGTGAGTTCCTGGATGCAGCAGTCCTGCCTTGAATGGAGTGTCTTGTCCAATGGTGGACCTTCCCATCTTTAGGTTCTGACAATCTCACCGCCCCCTCTTCCGCGAGGTTCCCAGAGCCTCAGGTTTGCAGCTCCTTTATGTTATGTCCCTCGTAGGAGGTTTCTGATAGTTCCCAGTAAAGCAGTGATACTACCTGCGTGGCCCTCCTAGGCCGAGACGTGCTCTCACTATGCAGCGCAGGCTGGGTTTGAACGGACAGCACTTGGCTGTCTGCTGTGTGCTGGGACCGATGAACACTTGCTTTCATACGCGCCCTCCCTCCATACGCGCCCTCCCTCCATACGCGCCCTTCCTTTATACATACCCAGGTATAGACAAAATTCTAGAAACAAGCTCTTTGGAAAATACTAAATTCTTTTAAAAGATATTTATTTCTTACATAGAAAGGAAACGGCACATGTGCGCAGGCCTTATCTTGTGGGGAGTCAAAGGACTTTTGGGTCACAGCACAGACTTAGAGATCGGTGACTATCTGAAAGGGAGAAGCTCGTTCGTGCATGCTCCACCCTTTGCGCTTGTCTAAGGATCATTTTTAACTTTTTCAAAAGTATTTTTCTCATCTGTCACTGCCCTTGTGCAGCTCTCGATATATAACGAAGTTAGTCTTTTGTGGGTGCGTGTTCCAGTGTGCTGCTTGTCTCCAACTTGATAGTTGCTACGGTGAGGTATCCTTAGGTAAACCTGTCGGCGTCTTTTGGTTTTAAATGGCGGATTCTGAACTCCATGCTTGGAGACGATCACCATAATCATTTGTAAACTCTTCGTTTTTTCCTTCACAGAAAAGACTTATTCCTCCCAGTTGTCCAAAAATCATGCGTTGGGAACTCTGTCCTTCCCTCGGGTGTGACGGGCCTGGAGGCGGCGTCTGTGTCCTACCTGCCCCACGAGGCCGTCTGCTCTTTGAAGGGAGTGGTTGGTTATGTGTTCCGTTTGTATCTCCTGTAAAACTGAGCATTATGAAAATATTTTCTCATTTACAGAATTACAAATTCCTAACTTTTCCTTTTTCTGAGCGGGAGAGAGAGAGAGAGAGAGAGAGAGAGAGAGAGAGAGAGAGAGAGAGAGAGAGAGAACACGCATGCCTTGGCTCATGGTGGAGGTCAGAGAACAACTTTTGGGGGTCAGTTCTCTCGTCCCACCATGCAGCCTTCTGGGGCCTGAACTCAGGTCACCAGATTTGCGAGCAGTCCGTCGCCTTACCTACTGACTACCTCTCCTGTCCACAGATTTGTAAGCTTTTTAAAAAACATTTCATGCCACAGCCAACCAGAATGCAGCGTATTGGTAACCCTGCAATACTCACCCAGAATCCGGCCAACCAAATCTCTCCCCATCTTAAAGCTCAGGGAACCTTGCAGAAGAAGGGGTGGTAAGATCGTCAGAGCGTAAGGGTGGGGAGATCCGCTGCTGGACAGGACGCTGCGCTCGAGGTGCGGCTGCTGCATCCAGGAACTCACTGCAGTGAGATTGTCCTCACCGGACCTAACAATGGCCGACACGCCAGCACGCCCCGTAGACTACGAGGAATCAAGAGAAATAATTACATGCAGTGGGAACTTTGGGGTAGACAGGTGAAGGGGAGTGCCCCTCAGTGGGTCTGCCCAAGGAAGGGCCGCTTGGTGTACTACTAGACCAGACAATCCAGAGGGAACCCCAGGAGCCTTAGAAGCAGACAGCAGGTGGGAAGGTGTGGGATGGGCAGATGAAGGGAGGGGAGGGGAGGAGAGAAGGGGAAGTCAGGAATAATTGCTCAATATTCTTGTACAACTAGGAAAAAAAATTAAAAATATTAAAAAGCATTGTCATGTGTCTGTGTGCACGCCCGCACAGCACACCTGCAGGGGTTAGAGGTCAACCTGTGGGGAGTCAGGTCTCTCCTCCCCGTTTGGGTTGGGGGGGAGGTCGAGCTCAGAGCAGCAGAGTTGGCAGCGGGCACCTTTACCCGTTAAGCGTCTTGCCCCCGAATGGCTCTTCGATGGGAACACAGCATTGTGCAGCCGAGTTCACCATCTACTGCCCAGCCCCGGACGCTCCCTTCCAAGGTCCATTCCTCTCCTGTCCCAGAGGAGACCGCTATCATGGACACCCCCCCCCCCGCCTCGATCTCCTTGCTCTTCCTGATCCTAAGGTCGACTCTTGTGGAAATGGCATTTCTTTTGTGAGTCAGAATTCACCGAGTTCTACAGTTTCTGTTTCAGCCGCATATCCTGCGGCCTCTGTGGATCTCTAAGCAGTTGTCTAACTGGACCTGCCTTGGATGGTATTTCAATGGTTTTCACTATTGGCGCTTTTCACGCCCCGATGGCGTCCTCGCGCCCTCTGGTGGTAGATGCTCATTCTGCACGTTATGGTGGTAGATGCTCATTCTGCACGTTATGGTGGTAGATGCTCATTCTGCACGTGTTATTTATCCACCCCACAGCTGGGTTGTGAATGTGTCTTAGGGTGGGCTATGCAGGCACATACCATAGGCCCCCGGGGTGGGTGAGGGTCTAAACATTCCTCACAGTTTGGCCTGGCTGGCATCCTGCCTCCTCACTTGGTACGGAGCATGGGTGGGTAAAGCAGTCGGCCTCCTGCGTCTCTTCCACTTCGTTTTTCAGTGTGTGTGGTGTGGTATGCAGTTGTGTGTGCACATGTATGTGTTTCAGCTACTGTTCTGTAGTTCTAAAGCTTTCCAGGCACCCTAAGCAGAAACTTGACGCTCATTAGCAATAGCTCCCCATTTCCCGTGACTCCCCGATCATTTCTCACTATTTATAATTTTCCTTCTTATAAGATAATTCATGCAAGTAGAACCCCGGTGGTTGTCCTTCTGGTTTTTGAGTCAGTAGTCACGTATCCAGGCTGGCTTTGAACTCCCGATCCTCCCAGTGTTGGCATGGAGCCCCGCGCTGCCACGCCCGGCTGGGTCTCGTCCTTTGTGTCTAATGTAGCTCTCGGAGGTTATTCTGGGCAGCAGAAGGCATCAGACCTGTTGGGACGGGTGGCTCAGAACCCGCGGCTAACCAGGGGGTAGGGCAGGAAGGTGGCAGTGTAAGTCCAGCCTGGGCAACTTATTGAGACCTGTGTTTGAAAACACAACACCAAAAACTATAAAGGGGCGGAGATGCAGCTTGGCGTTGGAGTGCTTGTAAGTTCACGTAAGGCCCTGACTGCTCCCCAGAGCGGTGAAGGTCGAAGATTACATCACTTGAGGTTGATCAGCCCTGACAGGCGTGTGGGGTGTGTGTGTGTTCACTTTCATGCGTGGACGTGCTGCGTGGACACAGGTGCATGATTCCCATCTGCGGTTCATCCTGAGCAGCTCGCTGCCTCCCGGCGCAGCGCACGCGCTGTCGCCTCGCTGCTGACGGGAGCTGATCTCACGCCGTCAGACAGCCCTTGACGGTCTTGACAACTCTTGGTGTTATCAGATCACATAACTTTGGCTCGTTTATTCGGTTGGTTGTGCTTTACTGTGACTTTAATTTGATTGTGTATCTCCTGATTGCAGAAGAGTTTGAACTCAGGTTTTCACCTGTTTTTATAAGTCATGAGTAATGTGCTTAATAATTTTCCTGTCAGTGGTTTGCCTTTCTAAATCAGCGTGGCCCGGTCGATGCCTCCAAATAATGCTTGCTCTTGGTGTCTCTGCAGAACAAATAGTGGAGAAAGATGAAGGTCCGTATTACACTCACCTTGGATCTGGCCCCACAGTAGCTTCTATCCGGGAACTCATGGAGGAGCGGTGAGTGATGCGCAGACGCAGAGCCGTGGTGCCTGGCGAGGGAATGTGGGTTCGAGCGTCTGTCCCCCAGCATCTGGCCCTGTGGCAGGTGCCGTGAGGGGCGCTCTCTTCTGGCCTGGGTTTCACTCCGCCTGTAGGTCTGCCCTCTCGGCCCCCCGCCTGCCCCTTCCCTTGCTCCGAAGCTACGCGGCTGCGCGGCCGGCTGTGCTTGCAGACAGAGCTCACGGTCCCCCCGACACCATGCTTAGAGCTCAAGTTCAGGTAGCATCAGGCGGTTTTTCTTTCCTTGTCCCCCTCCCCTCCTGGAAATGACTTCTAGGTGGTCTCAAGCGTGGACCTCACGTGGTACGCATGTCAGAGAAGGCCTGGTCCCTCTGCCTGCTGAGGCTGGGATGCCTGCGGCCACATCGGTAGAAGGAAGTGTGGACTCACGTCTGTGAATTTTAAATTTTTGTTATTTTTGAGTGGTGGAACGTGTTATAGGCTTTTGCGATGGCTTCTGGTTCCAATTCAAGACTGTTGAGTTTTTAACAGTTTTTTCCTACTTTTTCTTTTCTTTTTAAGTCGTTCAGATAGACAGACTTTAAAGTCGATGCACAGGCCACAGTACATAGCAGCTCCAGTTACCATGTGTGGAGGTAGAAGAAGCGGATGCTGGTGCCAGCTCGAGGCGAGGGTCTCCCAGAGATCTTGTCTTGTGGGTCCTTTGATCTGCTGATGGAAGGTTCCATTCAGATTTAGGGTTGGTCTTTTGTGCTGCAAACATATTGACCCAGATAATCTCTTAATGTAGTCTAAGAGTTAATCTGTTAGTTAATCCCTGGCGTGGTCAAGTTGACAACCAAGGTTAACTATCACAAGTCATCCCTTGTCAACTTGACACCAGATCACATATCCATATACCATTCTTACTCTCACATAAAACATTAAGGTTCATAATTGCACCTAACGTAACTATCCATGTACAACCTCACATGCATTATTTTCCCCAAGATAAGTGACAAAGTCCCTCGAGAAATGCTTAGTCTTTAGTGTCCCATCACACAATATCATAATGCAGATTACAACATCTTACCACATAGCTACAGGTTGCATTGCATTGCGTGACATATCTTCCTAGTGTGTGTGCACAAGCATATTCTTAGCAACGGGACCAGGAACGCTCGTGGCAACTACAATCCTAAGTGGTCTCGTGGCCTGAGCTGGTATTCGCAGCGACCTCCCTCTACCAGCCCCTCTGTGCTTCTTGGGGCCAGTCCCAGCCCTGCACTGGCCCCGAGTCCTGCTCCTCCTCTGCACCTCAGTTGTCTTATTTTACTCACTCATGAGACACAACACGGGGAGGGGGGGGTCAGGTGACACCTCCAGAAAGTCCGTTCTCCCCTCCCACCACATGCGCTGTTTCACCGGCCCCTGGGACTCAGTTTCTTACTTCCAAAACAGAGATGATAAAAGTGCTCACCTGCGGAGTGTGTGGGCTGCGGGGAGCGGTGCAGGTGTTTGTCACGGGCGCCGCCAGAAGGGCCGGAAGTCTCCCCCATACTGCGCTGGTCGTGTCTTCAATAGTCAGCAGTAGACGTGACTGAGTGAAGGCAGTTCGCTCACATGCGGCGAGAGTCTCCGTACACTTCCCAGCCGGGTGTCATGCGACCAGGGGACTGGGCGAGCCTGGCTAGTCCCGTGAGCGCGGCAGGAGTGCTTCGTGGCCGGATGGACGGACGTCGCTGATCGCGGTGATAGCTTTTAATTTCCTGGGCTGTTTGTAGACATGATTGTTCAGTAGCCCGCCGGAGACGTCTTCGATCAAAGACCCGCTTAGTTCAAGCCTGGTTTAAGGGCCCCTCCGGAGTCCAGGAGAGCCGAGTGGACTTCAAGCCGTGCGTGCTGGCCGCCCACATGCGTGTCTGCCACGGCGTATGCCAGGCAGCACTCGAACAGTGGATTTGTCTTGAGACAGGGTCCCATGTAGCCCAGGCCGGCATAGAACTTGGCCCTGTAGCCCAGGCTGGCTTTTACCTCCTGAGAGGCCCACCAGGCCTGCACCCAGTGCTAGGATTCCCGGCGCGAGCCACACCAGGCTCTCGGCCAGCGCTGACCGTGGCTGCCCCGGGGTGGGGGGGGAAATCAAGTGTCCGTTGGTCTGGGATAGGTTTTGGATTTGGTTTTGTTCTTTTGGTTTCCAGGAGATTTTATAAGATTTCCACATAGCTCTCTAAATAACCTTTAATGATAGCAGACTGAATTCCAAGCAAGGATTGAGAGGCAGTGATAGAATTATTATTTATTTTTTTTAAATCTCATTGCTTTAAAAATAACAGCCAACTCTATAGATTTCTCCAGACACCGGTCCCGGAGAGAACCCCCAGGAGGCTGGGATGTTTTCCCTCAGCAACCGGCTTGTTCTTGGACCTGTGAGTGGCGGCGCGAGCTGTGTCTCTCTCCATCTTAGTGTCGGCCACCGGCGAGCCGAGAGCTGGGGCTTCTCCCCTGCCTTGGCCAGCGGGAGCGTACGCAGGCCACCTCTGAATCTTTTACTAATGTTTCTCATTTCTCATATGACAAGAGGTTCCAGACTCGTCTCTGATCAATAGAGAAAAACCTCGGACCATGTTTTTGATGCCTGCATTTCTCCACGGCATCACTCTTCTTTGATTTTATCCCATAGGCATCTTCTCGGGGTCTCTTCTGCAACAGGGAGGCGGGCACATAAATGATGAGCAGCCCTCCCCGCCGTGCTGGGGGTCATGAGTGGTCCAGCCGGCTGCCTCTGGATCTTTCTCTCCATCCTCTCTTCGCAGCACTAGGGGTTCTGTCGGAGTTAGCCAGACGCCAGAGAGAACAGAAATGCCCATCAAAGAGCTGTTGGTGTTTTTAGCTTTTCTGGTACAGATCTGAAGAGCGGGGTGGTTGAACGCAAGTTGTAAGGTATCCCCATGTTTCTGTGGGCTTTGCACATCTTGAGAGCACAGGTCCTATTACAAACAGGGAACTGAAGTCGGACCCTGCCTACCCAGCCCCCTGCGTTGATGAACCCCCTGAGGTTGCTACTTTACCTTCAAGGAGCTTGGACTTGTCCTTGCAGACCTTGGAGTTTAGTAGAAGGGCCCCTTTATAACCTTAGGGAGAAACTAAGTGGAGTCGGTGGGTTATCTTCCAGCGCAGCAGCAGCCCATTGGGTTAAGAAAGGAGAGTCACGTGACTTCTCATGAAGTTCGTTACAGGATGCCTCCCCCAAGGGTGGGCTGGGGGGGTGGACGACCTGGTCAGAGAGCAAGCGTGGGAGTTCTCAGCTTGCCCTCCGTGGGGACGAGAGTCCATCTCAGAGCAGCGTGTTAGCTGCAGGCTGGTCTCCCAGTGCAGGGACCCCCGGACTCTTGAAGGTTCAGGCCGGCCCCTGCGGACCGGGCCTTGACAGAAGCCTCCAGCAGAGGGCTGTCGGGGCTCGGATGATTCACAGGGGACTCACCCGCCACGGCGGTCAGACACCTCTTGTCCTGCTGCTGGGCATTAGTGAAGTAGATGACCTGGGCAGCGTGTAGCGGAGAAACCTTGCTCTCCTCTTCAGTGAGGAAAGAAACACTGTTTGTTTGGGCATCTAAGTGTTGGCACCCCATGCTGGTGGACCCACCCTTAGGAGACTCAGGCCACGAGCCAGCCCAAGCTGTGCAGCAAGACCCTCAGAAAAGCAGCCAACTACAACCTCGCGCACACTGCAGTGAGGGCCCTGCAGCGGTTTTCCCCACCAGACACTGTGTAAAGAGTCTGTGTGTGCGTGTGTGTGTCGTGTGTGTGCGTGTGCGTGTGTGTGCGTGTGTGTGTGTGTGTGCGTGTGTGTGTCCATCATTTTCTAAGCATGCGAAGGTATTTACATACGGAGGCTTACAGAGAAATTTTAAACCGAGTGTGATGAATCTTTGTGTTGAATCCCAGAGCTGCTTTCAGGCCCCATGCATTTGCCCATTTTAAAAAAAAATTTTTAGACAAAGGAAGGGGGTCAGGAAGAGAGCTGGTACCATGGTGTATGAGTGAGGTCAGAGGTCAACATTCCAAAGTCAGTTTCCTGCCTTCCACCATGTGGGCTCCAGAGATCCATCTCAGGTCTCCAGGTTCTCAAACCTGTGCTTTCATTCCGTGGCATCTTGCTGTTTCTTAGTTTTGAGGTAGTAATTCCTAGAAGTGGTGCAGATTTAAAAAAAAAAAAAAGTTTTTTAAAACTGTACAAGCTATGATAACTTGTCTTATTAGGAGTATATTAAAATAAGTATGTCATACTCAAACTGAATCATTCAAGAAATACAAAGATACTTGGATTTAGACAGTCTGCTAAAAAGTACATCTTATCAGTCGACAAAGAAGAAAACCCATCAGTCATCCATCTTCTTAGATGTTATAATGCATTTGATAAGTTGATCATAATTGGCTGCAGGTCTTTAGAACGGGAGCGTGTAGAGCCCAGCTCCACACATCCGAGGATGCCCGGGTCCAGCTGTAGCCACATGCGCATTGTTGGAAATGCTTCAGTGGATGTCTAGAAATGAGCAGAGATGGGCTTAGGAGACGGTGTGGGGGTTAAGCCTTTGCAAGCAAAAAGAACTGAGTTTGGATCCCAGGTAAAAAGGCTGGGTGGATATGGCGGGAGCCTGCGAGACCCCAGGGCAAAACAATAAGGAGGTGGAGCAATCCAGGATGACCCTTGATGTCGTCCTTGTGCCTCCACAGACACATGCACTCAAGTTCCTCTTGTGCATGCACGCGTGCGTGCACACACACACACACACAGATAGAAAAAGAGATGCCCGCTGCGGGTCAGAAGTGCTAGGCAGCATCTGAGATGAGGGGCCAGATGAGACTGGAGGAGCGTGAGGGGGCAATACTTACCGTCGTCCATCTGACACTCTCTGAGCTCCCCTCCCCTGCCAGCAGCTGGAAGCACTTTACGTAACATACGCACCCTGGGTGATCATTTGACCTTCGCCTAGCCCAGGAGGTAGGAGTGAGTGATTCTCATCTGCATTTTGCTGGTGAGGAAACCAGATTTGGAGAAGCTTAGGAATTTGGCCACAACATCTAGAAAGTAGTGTGTCTGCCCCTCAGCCCCACCCCCTTTGACCTCCCTGGCTGTAATTGGGCGTCTCCCTGTGGGGCTTTGTGGCTGTGGATAAGTCGGTTTGCGTCCTGGAGCGTAGTTTGGCCCTCTGAGTGTGGTGTGACTACAGGGCGGTAGAAGCTTGAGTGTCTGCCGTGCTGCGGCGTGGCCCAGGGGAGCCGCTGCGTGCTGGGGGCAGCCCACGCACGCTGTGTCAGTGTCTGTGTGTGATGGCCCCCGGCAGTCTTGCATTTAGAGATCAGCTAAGGTCACAAGAGACCCTTGCTGTGTTCCAGGCTTACAAACAGTTAACTCGGGGGGGGGGGGGGGGGCTCCGCTGGCAGGCCGGGTGCGAGTGCCAGCCTGTTCTTGCAGGGTCAGCAGTTAGTAAGGGAGACGGGCCATGTGGACGGGAGCAGGGGAGGGACGAGCGAGCCCGGGCCTGGGAACCGGGGTGGCCTGGGAACCGGGGCGGCCTGGGAACCGGGGCGTGACCACTGTGCCGGCCAGAGCCTCTAAACGCAGAACAACTGTCTCAGCCTCTCGCTCCCACAGAAGCTGCGGTGCCCGGGCCTGCCTCTTTCCTGTGGCCTGTTCCCATGGGCTCCGCCCTGCTCATGGTGGCTTCCGTCTCCCTCTCTAGGTACGGAGAAAAGGGCAAAGCCATCCGGATCGAGAAGGTCATCTACACGGGGAAGGAGGGGAAGAGCTCCCGCGGCTGCCCCATTGCCAAGTGGGTAAGTGCCCAGTGCCCAGAGCTGAGCTGAACTTGACCCTCCTCCTCCTCCCATGCAGACTCACAGGCTGGCATGGGGCACACGTGCGGGAAGCAGACAGGTTCCCCATGAGGGAGCCTGGCACTGATGCCCGGTGCTTGGTTGGGGTCACTGTCTACCAGCGGCAGCCGCTGTCTCTGTCCTGCTTACGTGCCGGCGCCTGGTACCCTGCCCGCCGGGAGCCGTGTTCATCATACACGCAACGCGTGCCACCTGCGAGCAAGGGCAGAGCAGCAATGCCCGCCTGGCTGGGCAGCCCGGCCAGGCTACTCCCAGGATGAAGTGGCTCAGGGGCTCCCCGCGCCCCTGTGGACCACGCTCTTCTAGAAACTGCCTAATAAGCGGTGTGTGTCTTTGTGTGAGGAGATAAGAAAAGGAGCCACTCCCTACGTGAGGAGAATGCGGGCTCACAGAGGCGGGAAAGCAGCAGGGCTCTGTTTTTGTGTTTGAGTAACGTGGCTCCCAGATATTTATTTTTGTGGGCAGGCTGCTTCGGTTTTTTTCATTTCCGTGGAGGTTTGGGTGTGTCTGTGAGAGCGCGCGCGTGTGCATGTGTGCATGCGGAGGTCTGAGACTGATCATGGGAATCATCCTCAATCGCTCTACCACCTTACTACTTTTGAGACAGGGTCTCTCGTCAAACCCGGAGCTCTCTGCAGACGGGGCTTGTCCGTTAGCCCACTTGCTCCTGGGACTCCAGTTTCTGCCTTCCGAGGCTGGCACTACCGGTGACTTGGCGATCCAAAGTCTAGCCTTTGGCTTGTGTCACAAGCGCGTCAACCGCTGGGCCACGTCCCCCAGCCCAGAGGGCTGCTTTAAAGAAATCGCCCCTGGAAAGCTGAGAGAGCAGGCACTTCCTCCACGGCCCCCATCTGTGGCCGCTGGTGAAGCCGCATGCCACAGGGAGATGTTCATCGCCCGTGGGTCTTGCACGGTCCTGGATCTCAAGTCCAGATTTTGCTTCTGGTGAGAGCCAGCGTCTGTCTGCAGCGCACAGCCCTCAACAGTCTGCAGTGCACAGCTCGCGCTAGAAGCTTCCGCTGGAAGCCGCGTGTGCTCCCGAGTTCTGAGCTTGACTGCCGAGAGCCCCGAGGCCCAGTCGGGCACACCATGGCTGTGCAGAGAATGTGCCGAGAGGGTGAGAGAGCCCTCTACTTAGGGTTTCATTTTAAGGTGCCCTGGGCAAGGGATGGATGTCAAAGGCAGGAGAGGGAGAAGGCAGCCAGGGAACATTCGAAGGCTAGACGCACACGGGGTAGCAGACGTGCACCACGCACCCCGACAGGCCGCGTCCACCCGTGTGCGAAGGCGGCGGAGGGAGGTCGGCAGCAGGGCTGGGTGGCGCCCACAGACCCCGAGACACATGGCTGAGCCGCGAGGACAGACCCGGCTTCCCGCGTGGGGCTGGCTGAAGGAGGCGAACCCCGGCGGGACGCGCTGTGAGCGTGGCTTGGGTTCACTGTGACCTTGATGTCTCTCCACCGGCTTCCCCAGGAGTGCGGCGTGGGGCCGCTGCGTCCTGCGCTGGCTTCGCCGCGGTCGCCGTTCAATGTCCCCGTGAGCCTGCGACCACGCAGCCGCCGAGCTGTCCGCTCGTGAACGTCACGGGCCAAAGCCAAGCGACGTGCCTCGGGCTGCAGCTCGTGGGCTTCTCGTGATGCCCCGAGCACGCGCCTGACCAGTGTGACTAGCTTGCGACTTGCCAGGCCGTCGACAGAGGCTGACCAGGGACCACCGGCGCGTCCCAGGTCTCCCTGCCAGGAGCCACGGGGCCCCGAACGGCGTCTGACTCGATACCTGGCTCGCGCGTGACATTTCCAACACACTCACAGTGAAGACAGGGTCGATGCTTAGGGGCACCGTCAGCGTGGCTTCCTCGCCCCGGACCGAGGGCTCCAGACCACAGAGGAGTCGTTGTCCTTCTTAGGAAATCAGACACGTGCCACAGCATGGTGGACCTTTAAAACGCCACTCACAGAAGGGCAGACCGTCATGGGTGCCTTCCGCTCCCGCGAGGCAGAAAAGCAGTCAGGAAAGAAGGGGGTGGCAGGGCTGGGGCTGGGACAGTGGCCTTTAAGGTTACACAGCAAGTGCTTTTACCTGCTGAGTCAGCTCGCCAGCCCTGCTTTGCTTTAAAAAAAAAAAAAAGCTGCATGACATATAACTCACGTGTGTGCCTTAAAAACTTTCACAAGTCATGGCTCTCCTACCCTGTGGGCTTCTAGGGATCGAACTCAGGTTGTCAGGTTTACATGCGGATATTTTATCCACTGAGCCCTCTTGCCGGCTGTTTTATAAACATGTACATAGATGCACATGTAGTAAGTCTGTCCCCTTGACAGCATAACAGCATCTGGCCCCCCCATCCTGTAGCTTCGTCTGCTTTCTGCCCCTATAAACCTGGCTGTTCGAGGTGCCTTGTATCAGTGGTGGCAAGTGTTGGAGTTTCATTCCTTGTAGCTGAGTAGCATTGTGTCACGCATTACTCCAGTACAAAAGCCACTGAACTACTCGGGGCGACGGGCAGTTTTATTCTTTCTTACAGTTCTAGTTCCAACTCAAGTCCGGCTTGGCAGGAGAGCTCACATCAGCATCAGGAGTGAGGGGACTGGCCACAGCATATCCCCAGAGACTGCTGGGAGACGGACATCGTTGTGCTACTGCCACAACGTCTATGTGCCCATATGCCAAAGTCCTGAGCCATCTTATCCACTGCCCAGGGAATGGTCTCGCCCTCTGAGGGCCGGATCCTTCCAGATCAACTAGTTCATCTCCCACGGGATTAGCTCAGGGCTCGTCTAACTGCTCATTCTTCAGATGTACCCAAAGCTAGTCCTCAGTTGTCAGTACCCGTATCTAGCTAGCACTACGTTGTTTTCCACACTTTGTTGGTCTATTTGCTGATACATACGTGAATTGCTTTTGCTTTTGTCCTGGGGGGGGTGCACATGCAAGTGTCCCCACTCCTCCAAGGCATAGAATCAGTGGATCCTACGTTAATTCTGTGCTTCGCTTTGGAGAAGCTACGAAATTTTCCCCAGCGTGGCTCCTTTGTTCTTCAACTAAATGCACTGGACGCAGATACACTGCGGCTTCTGTCCTGCAAGTCTGTGTCAGTCAACAGTGTCTTAGACTTCGTAGAAATTATTGCTTTGTTCTTTAAGAGTTTTGTGTTTGAGAGGAGAGGAGGAGGAGGAGGAGGAGGGAGAGGAGGAGGGGAAGGGAGAGGAGGAGGGGAAGGGAAAAGAGGAGGAGGAGGAGATGGGGGAGGGGGAGGGGGGAGGGAGACGGGCTCAGTGCTGTCCGCGGCATGCAGCCGGTCGGAGGACAGCTTCCGGAGCCGGTCTCTCCTTCCGCCACGCGGCTTCCGGCGATCGAACAGCTCACCAGGTTTTCGAGCAGGCGCCTGACCCGGCTGAGCTCTCTCCCCAGTCCGAGTTTTGCGTGTTTCTTGCGTCTTGTTTACACTGCCCTGAAGACCCACATGCCGGGTCCGTTCGGCAGTGGTGGGGAACGATGCGCCCCGAGGCGCGTTGCCTCTGCGGTAACCTGGGAGCCCCGCGTCTCTGCCGCAGGTGATCCGCAGACACACGCTGGAGGAGAAGCTGCTGTGCCTGGTGCGGCACCGGGCCGGCCACCACTGCCAGAACGCCGTGATTGTCATCCTGATCCTGGCCTGGGAGGGCATCCCCCGCAGCCTCGGCGACACCCTCTACCAGGAGCTCACCGACACCCTCCGGAAGTACGGGAACCCCACCAGCCGGAGATGCGGCCTCAATGACGAGTACGTGTAGGGACGGCGGCCGGGGTCCCCCCGGCCCTGGGCAGCAGGGGGCAGGGGTTCCGGACAAGCCTGGCTAAGGCACCCCTCTCCTGGGCACTGACCCCCAGCTCTCGGCCTGGCCGCGCTCTCGCTGTGGTGCAGCTTCCCTGTCAAGTCTCAGATCGGCAACCACAAGTCTACAAAAAGCAGAAACATCCCACAAACGCAGGGTATTGATATTTCCCAAGTGCACCTTTTATCGGGTCTCTGTAGCCTTGTGTGTGTGCGCATGTCCGTGTGGCAAGTGCGCAGCGTGAGGGGACGTCTGAGGACAGCTTTGTGGTCCGCTCTTCTTCCACCACGTGGCTCCTGGGGCCACACTCGGGCCCTTGGGCTTCCGCAGCAAGCACCTTGGCTTGCGGAAGCACCTTGCCGGGTGACGTTTTTCCCACTCTTCTATTAGGGAGCATTTATTTTCAGAGAAGTTGTTCTGCGGCCGTAGCGTTTAGACAAGTGTCTCTCGTCACGCAGGCCCCCAGCTACGGGGCCCCCACCCCGTGCCCTGGATCCCCAGCCTTCCCCAGCCTTTAGCGACCACCAGTCTCTCCTGCTGATCCTTTGCAAGAGCCTCTCATGATGGTGCCCCCGATAAGCCAGGTGGTGTTTCTGTTCGCAGGTCACTTACGTTGGTTGATCTGTGTCGTTAGCTGATTATTATCATCATCATCATCACTGGGTGATATTCCATTATGACGCCATGTCACAGGTTTATCCATTCCCAGCTGAGGTTCCTTAGGGTTACTTCCAGGTTTCATTGAGCATTGAATTTTTATGTGAATTTTGTTTTGCTTTTGAGACACGTGAGTGTCTGAGATGCATAGAAAACAAGCATATGTAAGGGCCCCATCGGGAGAGGCAGGCGACGCAGCAGTTTGGATTCCCAGACCCCACATAAGACGCTGGGTGGCTTCAGTCCACTTGTAATGCTGGCCCCAGAAGGCAAAACCTGGGAATCCTCAGAGCAAACCGGTTTGACAGGCAGCTCTGTAGGTAAAGTTTAGGCCTGATCGAGACCCAGGCTTGAAAGAATAATGGCGGAAGAAGAGTCAAGGATGGTTCCCAGTGTCAACTTTGGACCCCACATTTCATCTGCACTCTTGTGCACATACATGCCTAGAAGCCCACATACGTAAAATACACACATGCGCACATGCATTACACAAGCGTATACATTAACATGGGGATGGGAGGGGTCAGCATCTTCCACTTGCGGGGGGGGGGGGGTTTGCATTGGAGCTGCCTGGGGCGTCAGAGTTGAGGCAAAGCAGGAACCTTCTGGAGCTGGCGCAGATCCTGCCTCCTTTTCACACACGCGCATCTTCCAGCATCAGAGCTCAGGGCCGAGACCCCACCAGGCTGCTGAGGATGACTCTGCTCCAGGAGATGAAGGAGTTGGGGGTCTGGGAAGGATGAACTATGGTCCCTGGGAGGCTGGTGGACCCCAGACTCCTTAAAGAAGGAGATCGCGAGTCCGCAGCAGGGAGAGGGTGTGCCCTGCGCCTAACCCAGGCCGTGCCTTGCAGCCGGACCTGCGCCTGTCAAGGCAAAGACCCCAACACCTGCGGCGCCTCCTTCTCCTTCGGCTGCTCCTGGAGCATGTACTTCAACGGCTGCAAGTACGCGCGGAGCAAGACGCCGCGCAAGTTCCGCCTCGCGGGGGACAATCCCAAGGAGGTAAGCGGAGCAGATCGGGGCACAAAAGGGAGCCCCCCTCTGTCCTTTCCTAGGTGGGTCCTTAACAGCCAAGCAGCGGTCAGATCGGCACAGCATAGCCGGTGTGCAGAAAAGCATTGTAGCGTGAAGACCCTCAGGCTGTTGCCCCTTTAACAGCTGCTTGGAGTGATTGTTCTGAGTCCTTGGGGGGCACCCAGGCGGAGCGGTGGCTGGGGGAGGGGGGCTGAGAGGGCTTGCGTCCAGGCGAGCAGCCTGGAGTTCGGATCCCGGCATCCCAGGACTTGAGGTCCAGCCAAGACGATCTGGACACTTACGTCACAGAGCAAGGCGATCGGCTTTGCTCATGGTCAGTGTTTCCCCCTGGGCCGGTCACCCCTCAGCTGAGTCTTGGTTTCCGTGTCTGTCCTGTGCGCCTTCGTTCAGGGCCGCCGTGGGTCCCGCTCGTGCGCTGCATTAAAACGGGGGAGGGGGGGGTGAGTCCCGTGTCCAGAGCAGAGTCGTCCAGGGTACTACTTTGCATTCCAGTTAGCCACTTGTGGGTCTAGCAGCGGAGCTTTGGGGTACGCCTGGTTAGTGGCCAACCCCGGGCGAGGCTGGCCATGAACGCGTAGTACAGCCCTGCTGCCCACATTTTCCTTTCTTTTACGTGGCATAACGGTTACTCTTGGCTGTTGCTGTGAGACAGCACCCAAAGCTGAAGAGCTTGAGGGAGAAAGGGAAGTTTAGTCAACTCACAGCTCCAGAAGGGGGTGGAAACAGACTTGGCGGCGGAAGCGGCATGGCTGGCTGGCTGAAGCTGGCGGGCTCAGTCGCAGCTGACCCCACCTTGCTGGAGGATTCACGGAGCGCCCCTCTCTCTCTTCTGAGGCTCCTTTTATCTGGTCCACTACTGGGAGGTTCCAATGGGATCTCTGGAGGTTCCAGTGGGATCTATGGAGGTTCCAATGGGATCTCTGGAGGTTCCAGTGGGATCTAGGGCTGATCTTTGTATTATCCAGATAATCTCGTCAGGTGGTCTCAGCCAGAGTCCTTCCCCCCCCCAACACTCTGCTGATGGGCTGGTGGCAGCAAGTCCCAGGATTAACGGTCACACATGGGAAAAAGAATTCCCCACCTGTGCTGGGGGGGTGTTCCCCACCTGCTGCCCCCCACACCTGTGACTGGGGGCTTTCGGCCTGCTCTGTGGTCCCGCCTGCGGGCTGCAGCCGGGGAGAGGGCAGTAGCTAGCAGGATGACCAGACCTCCAGCAGCGGCTTTTGCTCCAGCTTCAAGATGGACGTGGCCGCGCTGTAACCCTGCTGGCCCCTGTCCCCAGCAGAGGCTCCAGCGGGAAGTTCATGCCGGCGGGAACTTTGCCAGCAGCCTGTGGACGCACCTGACTGGTTGTTCTCTCTGCAGGAAGAAGTGCTCCGGAAGAGCTTCCAGGATCTGGCCACGGAAGTCGCTCCCCTCTACAAGCAGCTGGCGCCCCAGGCCTATCAGAACCAGGTGTGTGCGAGGCGCGGGCCTCTCTCCGCCGGGTGCACAAGCCATCCGCATCGTGCCGCTGGTCCTGACGCTGGGCAGCGGGGACCTGGCTCCTTGGCGCTCTGAAAGCGGAGCGATGCTGTGGTTCTCTCACACACACCCTGTTACACCGGCTCGCCCCTCCACCCCCAGTCCTCCCCATGGTGCCCCCAGCACTTCTGGCCTGGTTTTCTCTGCAGAGCCCTGAGCTGCTCCCATATCCTGCATCCCCCAGAGACAAAGAGAGGGACTCTGCTTAGAGCCGGGCCTCTCTCCAGCCAGAATTCTGTCGGCACGCAGGGCGGCTGGGGTCCTCTGGGGTGGGCACTGGTCGCGTCAGCCCCCTGAGCCGCTCCCCTTGGCCATCCGTACAGGTAACCAATGAGGAGATAGCGATTGACTGCCGCCTGGGGCTGAAGGAAGGGCGGCCCTTCTCAGGGGTCACGGCCTGCATGGACTTCTGCGCCCACGCCCACAAGGACCAGCACAACCTCTACAACGGGTGCACCGTGGTAAGGACGCGGGGCCGCACCGTCCGCCTGCTGCCCATCCTGGGCTCCGCAGCCCCTGTTGTGGTTTGCACAGGAAAAGGGCTCGTTGGAAGGAGGGACACAGATTCCCAGAACCTCAGGTGGTGCTGATCAGCCCACTTGTTCCTGCACCTTAGAGGAAACCCTCATGGCACTAAGCGGGGTGCATCGGGTCCCGCCGGGCTGATGGTGGAGGTGGGTGTGCTCCGTGCAGGACGCAGCCCTGGAGTCCCCAGCCAGCTAAAGCACTGCCCAGGCCTACCAAGCAAGTCCTCGGTACATTCATTAAACTGCATTTATTTACACGCGCGTGCGTGCGTGTGTGTGTGTGTGTGTGTGTGTGTGTGTGTGTGTGTGTGTCAGAGTGCACTATGTGTCTCTGGGGAGGCCCAAGGGTGACTTTGGGAATCATCTTGGGATTGTTTCTCCCTGGTTTTTTGCTTCCATCTGGGGTTTCCCAGGCTCCACCCGCCAGGCCGGAAGCACGTGCAGTTTCCACATGGCATTTTTTCGTGGGACCTGGGGTCTAGCTCAGAACCTTGTTTTCGAGGGAGAGTCTTAAGCACTGAGCCGTCTCTCCAGCCCCTCGGTGCATTTCTTAAACACACGAGTGTTGAATCCAGCCATACCATCCTGCCTGCATGCAGGGACCAGCCAGGTAACTGCTCCCACCGAGCACGCGGAACTGTCCCGGCACGAGTGGAAGGCGCGTGGGAGCGAAGGAAGCGGGGTGAGGGGTAAAGTGACAGGAGGTGCTGGAGCAGGGGCGCCCTTTACAGCACAAGGAGGTCCTGGGTGGGGGGTGAGGGAGTCTGCCTTGAGATGTCCACAGGTGGGACATAGAGCAGCTGGGGGTGGGACATGGGGAGCTCGTGGGTCTCTTCCCCAGTGCCTGAGGAAGAGGAGGAGGGCTGGGCCCAGCTCCAGGCCCCTTGAGGATGATGCTGGTATCGCATTTGTGCAGTCAGGGGCTGGGGGCAGGGAAGGGGTCCCCCCATCTGAACTGCTAGAAAGAACGTGAGGTAGAGATGGGGCGCTGGGGAGCCAGGTAAGTGAGGGCATGGAGGTCGCTTGGACTTGGTCCTAGAGTTTGGGATGAGCTCAGGTATTTTTTCGAGATGAGAAATGCTGTCTTTTCGTACTTGACTAATAACTGTCATTGTAAAATCACGCAAGTAATGTTTAGAGTCAGAGATAGCCAGGTTAGCATTTGCTGACTCTCAGTCCAACCGCCATGTGCGTGTCCGTGGACACAGCTGTGTATCCACCTCATCCACGTGGGGTCAGGTTGGTTCTGCCTGTTGACCTCCGCAACCTCTGCTCACTCAGGGGCAGCTTGGGGGCTTCTGTGTTGGTGGGTACAGATTGCAGCCTGTGTTTGCCCACGCCGTGTGTGTGTGTGTGTGTGTGTGTGTGTGTGTGTCTGTGCGTGCGTGTGTGTGTGTGTGCGTGTGTGTGGCTCTGCCGCTCGACATGTAGTCAGACCCCCGCGAGGGACAGTTGGTGGCTTCGGACAGTTCTGTCCACAGCCACAAGGAGGCCTGGAGTTCGTGCCCACAGAGGAGGGAATCCCGCAGCTGTGAGCGGCCGCAGCCGCCGGCCAGTGCTTGTCCTTCCTGCAGCACAGATCCCCATCTGGACCCCCAACCCCTGTCTGGACCCCCATCCCATCTGGACCTCCACCCCCTGCCTCGGCAGCAGAAACACAGCCTCGATCTCATGTGCGCTGCTCCCTAGAGAGGTGTGCCTTGGAGTTCCACCTTTGGCCCATCTGCATCCCATCTGTACCCCATCTGCATCCCATCTGTACCCCATCTGTACCCCATCTGTACCCCCTCTATATCCCATCTGTATCCCATCTGTACCCCATCTGTACCCCATCTGCATCCCATCTGTATCCCATCTGTACCCCATCTGTACCCCCTCTATATCCCATCTGTACCCCATCTGTACCCCATCTGTACCCCCTCTGTACCCCATCTGTACCCCATCTGTACCCCCTCTATATCCCATCTGTACCCCATCTGTACCCCATCTGTACCCCCTCTATATCCCATCTGTACCCCATCTGTACCCCATCTGTACCCCCTCTATATCCCATCTGTACCCCATCTGTTACCCATTGTACCCCTCTATATCCCCATCTGTTACACCATCTGTACCCCAATCTGTCACCCCTCTATATCCCATCTGTACCCCATCTGTACCCCATCTGTACCCTCCTCTATCTCCCATTGTACCCATCTGTAACCCCACTCTGTTACCCCCCTCATCTACCCATCTGTTTACCCCATCTGTACCCATCTGTACCCATCTGCACCCCTCTCTATTCCCATCTGTACCCCATTCCGTACCCCCTCGATACCCCATCTGACCCCATCTGTACCCCCTTCTAACCCCATCTGTACCCCCTTCTATGCCCCATCGGTTTTATCCTATTCTGTACCCCATCTGTACCCCTTCTATGCCCCATCTGTACCCCTTCTATGCCCCATCTGTACCCCTTCTATGCCCCATCTGTACCCCTTCTATGCCCCATCTGTACCCCATCTGTACCCCTTCTATGCCCCATCTGTACCCCATCTGTACCCCTTCTATGCCCCATCTGTACCCCTTCTATGCCCCATCTGTACCCCATCTGTACCCGTCGCCCTCTGTCTTTAAAGGACTGCCGTATCCCTTGCCACGCATGGCTTCTCGTCCGTCTCAGCCTTTGTCCTGTCTCTGTCACGTGCGGCCATAGGGAAGGGCAGGAGCAAAGTCGTGACTGAGACGCCCCCAGTGCGTCAGTCCTGCTGGTGAGGAGCTGAGTTTAGAAAGGAGCAGAAGAGGGAAAAGCACGACCACCTTTGCCTTCAAGGTCAGACAAGAGACGTAATGACAAGCAAAGTGGTTCTGAAGACCAAAGTATGAGTGGCGCAGTACTCGCTGTGAGGGGCGGTTTGGCAGCACCCGGCAGGTCGGCCCCAGTGCGTCCCGGCCGAGAATCGGGCCTTTCCCAGACACATAAGGCAATATGCTCCTGTTGCCATCCCACGCCTGGGGAGGCAGGAGTCCGTCCCCGCGCCTCAGGCCGGCCGAGGTTGTGAAAAACCCCGTCAGAGAGGGCGCTGGAGAGATGGCTGAGGGGTGAAGATCTTTGCCTCACAATCAAAGGACCTGAGTTCGGATCCCAGATTCCAGTAAAAAATGCTGGGCTGAGATGGCGGAGCCCGGGAAACCCCAGAGCAAAGCAATAAGGAGGTGGGACGGTCCAGGCAGATGTCACTCCTGGTCCTTCCCGGGTTCACACGCACACTCAAAAACCAAAACGAACTAAAAGAATTTTTTAAAAATGCAGTTCAAAATTCGAAAAGACATATATGCTGGGAAGGAAATTGGAAGCAAATGGAGATAATTTGGCCATGGAGTGGTTACATAGGCTGTGGACGCCTGTCATGTGGGGAAGACGATGCGCGAGAAAATACACTGTGTTCAGAAAGAAGGGACGTGGCAGAACCACGTAACGGCCTATAAATCATCAAAGGTGTTGTGTGCAGTGTCGCGCATGGTGAAATGTCTCGTGAGATGATGAAGTTCTTTTCTCTTTGATTCTTTCAGTGACGTTCATTGTCCGGGTGGGGCTGCGGGTGTGGAGGTCAGAACCTTGGGGGGTCGCTCTCGGCTTCCGCCCCGTGTGTCTCGGGGCTTGAGCTCAAGGCTTCAGAGACGCTTTTACCTCTGAGCGTCTCACCGGCTCGAGATGCGTTTTTGACACGAAGGAGAACGATAGTTGAGAGCTCAGGGGCCGTGTGTCCACGGTTGGCTCGGCGGCGGGGTTCAGCGGACAGCAGGCAGCTGCCCCTCGTTAGAAGGGGGACAGAGTCCAGTCGCTCCTAGGAGAGGGGGACCCCGTGGGACCGGGCGGGGAGGGAGGTCACGTGTTGGGGCGCCTCCGCAGCACGGAGCCCGGGCCCCACGGCCTCCCTCTGTCCCGGGCAGGTCTGCACGCTGACCAAGGAGGACAATCGCCGCGTGGGTCAGATCCCCGAGGACGAGCAGCTGCACGTGCTCCCACTCTACAAGATGTCCAGCACCGACGAGTTCGGCAGCGAGGAGAACCAGAGCGCCAAGGTGGGCTGCGGCGCGATCCAGGTGCTCACGGCCTTCCCGCGGGAGGTGCGGCGGCTGCCTGAGCCCGCCAAGTCCTGCCGCCAGCGGCAGCTGGAGGCCAGGAAGGCGGCGGCCGAGAAGAAGAAGCTGCAGAAGGAGAAGCTGGGCGCCCCCGAGAAGATCGAGCAGGAGGCCCTGGAGCTGGCGGGGGTCTCCACCGACCCAGGTGAGGGGGCGGGCGCGGCCAGGCGGTCACAGCGGACCCGCCCCACCCCCCACCATGCTTGCTGTGAGGGGAAGACCCTGGGCGCACCCCTCTCGTGGCATCAGAAAGACACCCGGGGGTCCAGGGAGATGAACCTTGGGGCCCCCAGCACTTAGAAGCTGGGGTCGCAGTGCAAGCCTGCAACCCCGATACAGGCAAAAAGGGGAGGCCAGGTGGGTGGGGGCCACGGCAGCGCCTCTAGTCGGAACTGCAAACTTTAGGTTCAGTGAGACCCCCCTCCCCGCCCTCCGTGTTACTAGAGCCGTTAGCTTCACTCCACGATGCCACCCTCTCCACCCTCGAAGTGTGGGGAGAAGAGGGTTGCCCCGCGGCCTTCAAGTGGCGGCCGTTTGCACCGCCTAGCTTGGGTTCGCTTGGCACCTGTCACCTCGTTGTCCCATCCCAAGGAAAGAGGGACCGTCCACCCTCGCTGCGGGCAGCCGGGCTCTCCCCTCGCCGGCGGCTCAGCCCCCTCCTCCCTCGCCTTCTGCCTCCCCAGGCCTGTCTCTGAAAGGCGCGTTACCCCAGCAAAGCCTGAAGCCCGTCGTCAAGGTGGAGGCGCAGAACCACTTCAGCTCCTTCAAGTACAGCGGCAACGCCGTGGTGGAGAGCTACTCGGTGCTGGGCAGCTGCCGGCCCTCGGACCCCTACAGCCTGAGCAGCGTGTACTCCTACCACTCGCGCTACGCGCAGCCCAGCCTGGCCTCGGTCAACGGCTTCCACTCCAAGTACGCCCTTCCCTCCTTCGGCTACTACGGCTTCCCATCCAGCCCCGTCTTCCCCTCCCCGTTCCTGGGGCCCAGCGCCTGGGGACACGGGGGCGGAGGCGGAAGTTTCGAGAAGAAACCAGACCTCCACGCTCTGCGCAGCAGCCTGAGCCCGGCCTACGGTGGTGCTGAGTTTGCCGAGCTGCCGGGCCCGGCCGCTTCCGCAGACGCCCCGCCTCACCAGCAGCCTGCCTACCCAGGCCCCAAGGACTACCTGCTCCCCAAGGTCCCCCAGCTCCACCCGGCGTCCAGGGACCCCTCTCCTTTCGCCCAGAGCTCCAGCCGCTTCAGCAGATCCATCAAACAAGAGCCAGTAGATTCGCTGGCCCAGGCCGAGTCTGCGTCCAGGGACCCTGGCAAGGTGGGCAGAGCGCCCCTGCCCGAGGCCTCCCAGAACGGGGGACCCGCTCACCTGTGGGGACAGTACTCAGGAGGCCCAAGCCTGTCCCCCAAGAGGACTAACAACGTGGGTGGCGGCTGGGGCGTGTTCCCTCCGGGGGACAACCCGGCCCTCGTGCCCGACAAGCTTGGCTCTTACGGGACCAGCTGCCTCACCCCCGCGCCCTTCCCAGAAGGCCAGTGGGGGCTGTTCCCCGGCCATGGTCAGCAGTCGGCCCCCCACCCCGGGGGACGGTTACGGGGCAAAGCCGTGGAGCTCCTGCACGTTCGGGAACGGCACCCCCGTCTTGGCCGGCCCCAGCCTGAGCGAGAAGCCGTGGGGAGTGGGGACGGGCGACTTCAACGCTGCCCTGAAAGGGGGTCCTGGATTCCAAGACAAGTTGTGGAACCCCGTGAAAGGGGAGGAGGGCAGGGTCCCCCCCGCGGGGGCCGGCCCGCTGGACAAGGCCTGGCAGACCTTCGGCATGCCTCTGGGCTCCGGCGACAAGCTGTTCGGAGCCCTCAAGTCGGAAGAGAAGCTGTGGGACCCCTTCGGCCTGGAGGCGGCGGCGGCCGAGGAGCCCCCCGGCAAGGGGGCGGTGAAGGAGGAGAAGGGCGGCCCCGCCGCGGACGAGGAGGAGGAGGAGCTGTGGTCGGACAGCGAGCACAACTTCCTGGACGAGAACATCGGCGGCGTGGCGGTGGCCCCGGGCCACGGCTCCATCCTCATCGAGTGCGCGCGGCGCGAGCTGCACGCCACCACCCCGCTGAAGAAGCCCAACCGCTGCCACCCCACGCGCATCTCGCTGGTCTTCTACCAGCACAAGAACCTCAACCAGCCCAACCACGGGCTGGCGCTCTGGGAGGCCAAGATGAAGCAGCTGGCCGAGCGGGCGCGCCAGCGGCAGGAGGAGGCCGCCCGCCTGGGCCTGGGCCAGCAGGAGGCCAAGCTGTTCGGCAAGAAGCGCAAGTGGGGCGGCGCCGTGGCGGCCGAGCCCCAGCACAAGGAGAAGAGGGGGGCTGTGCCCACGCGGCAGGCGCTGGCCGTGCCCACGGACTCGGCGGTCACCGTGTCCTCCTACGCCTACACGAAGGTCACTGGTCCCTACAGCCGCTGGATCTAGGTGCCGGGAGGTGCCGGGAGCCAGCGTACCTCGGCCCTGTGGTGCTTCCCCTCGTGCCGGCGGCGGGTCAGGGTGCAGAAGTCTCGCTAGAGCCACATGTATGGAGACGCCATCATATATGTGTATCTATGACGCAGGCCTCAGAGCTGGCCCGCCCCTCCTCCCCCTTACCCAGCACTTTGAAGAAGAAACTTAACGGCTGTCGGGTGATTTGTTCTTCTTTTTTTCTTTCTTGAGCTTAATATTTATATCTTCACGTTGTTTTATTTTTCTTTCCCCTGTTTCGAGGGGCTTTTATTTTCTCTTTGTTTTTAAAACTTTATCCTTGTATATCACAATAATGGAAAGAAAGTTTATAGTGTCCTTTCACAAAGGAGAGTAGTTTTAAATTCCATTTAAAATGTGTATTTATTGGATTTTTTTTTTTTAAGCGACAATAGTAATGGTGAGGGACGGGCAGGGAGGTCTGTCCAGCTCCCCGGGAGCAGAGGCTTCTCCCAGACACCTGCCCCCTCCCCACGCCCATGCTTCCTTCCCACAGGCGGGGAGCCTTTGGGACAGCCCCTCTCCCCTACGTGGGATGGGGGGGCGGGCGTAGACCTCTGGGGGCCGGGCCTGGAGAAGCTGTGTAAGTGTCCCCAGAAACCAGGTTGGAAGTAGACGGCTTCGAGCTTGCTAGTCTCCACGCTGAACCCCTGCCCTTACCTGTCACACGATGTCCCGATTCACTAAGGCAGCACCTCGTGCCCAGCCCTTCCATCATCCCGATGAGCCAGTAGTACTGGGTGAGCGAAGCTAAGTGGCAATTTCAAAAAAAAAAAAAATTGCTCCAGAGTTTATGTCGATACTGAAAAAGGGCTACCGTGTCTTGAAAAACAAGCCGTGGAACCCAAGCTGTGAAGAGCCGGCTCCGCGCTCCGTGTGGTGCTGTGCGGTGCTTCGGGGGGTGCGCGTGTCTCTGTGGTGCTGTGCGTGGCTGGGGTCCTGCGGGGTCCTGCAGCTGTATCGTGGTGCTGGGCTTTCCCGACTCTCCGGCCGGTGCCGGAGCGAGACGGCAGGCCACGCGTGTTAGTGCTCCTGGATCTCCACGCTGGACAATGGTGCATGCTTCCCGGGCCTCCCGCGGGCTCGCGGCCCTTCCCTGTCGCGCTGGGTCCAACAGTGTGGGCTGTGCTTCCCGCGGAGGAGGCCGGGGCTCCTCTGGATCTTTTCTTTTCCTCTCTTCTTCCCACCCCCGATGACCCGGCCATTCAAAAATCCCGGTGCAGTCAGTCATTCATTCGGTTCTTTGAAACAACAGCATGGTGCTTTTTTTTTTTTTTTTTCTTTTGTGACATCGTGGAGAGAGAGAGAGAGAGGCAGGTCTGACAGGTGGAAGGGACACTTGTGATGTCACTCCTTGGAGAATCTGGGGGGTTTGTTTTCGTTTCTGTTTTTCTTGTGCTGTCAGTGGTGCCACCAAACTACTCATGTGGATGTGTGGGGTGAGTGCAGGGGTTTCTCCGTGGGGACACGGGGGAAGGGAGGGGCGGCCACATGGTGAGTGACAGCCTGAGACACCAGGTCTGGTCAGATGCGGTCTTCTCGACTGAGCATGGCGGTTCATACAGCCACGAGGGGGCAAGCGTCAGAGCTGGGAACCGAGTGAGAGGCTGGGGGTCAACTGCGGCCCTCCGGACGCGCCGACAGAGTCATGGCCGCAAGGTGTCCTCAGCATTTCTGTGGTCTGGTTTTAACTGTAAATAGCGAAAGATTTTTTTAAGCACTTTTGCCTAGATTTAAACAGCAACTTGAAAAAAAAAAAAAGTACATTTTAACCTGTAATTGTGGGAGAGATTGTAAATAGTAGCTGAATATTTAACGTGCTTTGTCCACATACCACATTCTGTAAAGTCACATTTATTTTACAGGACAAAAATGAAATATTATTGCTTTTGAAATAAATACCCAAGAGCTTATCAGGATTTAGAATTATTCATAATTCAGATTTATAGGGTAATCTCTGACCTCCGTTTGACAAGCCGAAGGAGGCAGAGGCTTAAGAAGCATGCTAATTTTGTAGTTTTGAGGGAAAGTGGGGGCCTTTAAATGCTATTTTGCTTATCACATCAATACTTTTACACAGGCCTCATTTGAATCCGTGCACAGGTAGATGCGGGGGTGCCTTGGAAAACTTCATTGTAAGATGATCTTCAGAAGTGTGATATTTTGTGAAGCATTGGAGAATGTGACTGTCCGTACGGCCCGTGGAAGCCCCAGGTCGGGTGCTGGCTTGGAAGGTGCCGAGTTGCGGCTCGGTCGTGCAGAGGCAGGTGTGTGGATCTGTCCGACGCGTGTGTTCAGTGCTCTTCCCGCGCCACCGTCCGCTAGCAAAGCCATGAGATGCAAGGAGAAACCAGAACAAGCCGAAAGCATGTGCTCTCTGTCCCCCCACCCCCACCCCAGCCCGCACTGCCTTGGTTTGCAAGTCCTAGGCCAGGCTTCCGGGGGGCGAGGCGAGAGGTGGTCCCCTGAGCCCCCCAGCAGCGAGCGAGCGAGCGAGCGAGCGCTGGTGCAGGCCTCAGGGCCCGGCTGGAGCCCTGCCCGTGTCCACACACTACATGTCTAACCTACCTCAAGTCTCAGTCGTTGAAACGAGCATGCTTCAGGTGTGTGTCGAAGAAGTAACTATGCACAGCTCCTCCCCCCTGCCCAAGGCTTCATAAAGAGAAAAGGAAAATCAAATTTTTATTTTTCGCTGGCGCTATCATTTTTTTAAGCCCTAAAGATGATTGACAAGACATTTTTATCCCGAGTAGAGAAACAAAGCCATTGCAGCCGAGGGACCAGGTTGCGCGACCAGCTCGTGAGGTGCTGAGATGCGAGGGGGCCGGCCAGCTCCCCGGACGCCCACCCGTCTGCACGCCCACTGGGCAAGCGCCCGCCTCCCCTCGTGTGCTTCGGGTCGGGTGTCGGTGCCCGGCCGGCCGGTCTCGCAGCGTACGTGACTGGTGCTAGCTTCGGAAACCGTCTTTCCGTCGGACGCTCCGCCGACGGGGTCGGCATGGGTTGGCGGGTAGAGCCGAGGACACCCACGAGATCGCAAACCCAGGCCACGCTGGCAGGCAGCTGGCTTATCTGTCCCCGATGTGCCTCGACCGGTGTCGCTTTCCTTTCGTTACTGAAGTGTGTCTTACGGACTAGGAAGCATTTTTATGAATTGAAATTGACTAATAAAATGGTGCTATGGTGTTTTAATGTGAGTGTCCCTGATCCTGTCTCGCCAAGGTGCTATCTACGTTTTTGAAATCACAACCAACCAAAAAACAAGGTGTCTCTGGTCTCTCGCAGCCCCCCGCTCTCCCCACCCGTCCCCCCCTCTTTTGGTGCTGTCTTCTTAGACCTCGGTTGGGCACGTCGTCTGCTCTCAGCAGTGTTTTTGGCTTGTCGATTTTGCTTGTTGGCTGAGGCTGGGCAGGGACAAGGCGGCGTTTGCCTGGCTTGGGTGGGCACTGTGGCTCAGTCGTCCCCTCAGGCCACCTCAGAGCAGGGAGGGGTGGTGGGCTTTCTGGAAGCGGGGTTAGGGGCTCCGGCCCCTTCCGGGACAGCATTGTCATCCGGGAGTGCAGGGTGCTAGGTCTTGGGGGGAGGGGGCAGGCTGACATCCAGAAGGGGTTTCTCGGCCGGCTGTGGCTGGGATGCGATGGGCAAGGGTTCTCGCCAGCCTTTTGGCCGCGGCCACTCACTGGTAGCCCCCCCCTCCTGCGTAGACTGAGAGGCAAGTTTCTTCGATTCGCCACCAAGAGGGTTTTCAGTTGGTGCTAACGAGTCCTTCCTCGTGTCCGCATAAGCTGACGTTCTAAGAACGCGACAGAAAGTTCCCTGTCGTCACCCACTGTCACAGTAATATCTTTAAAAAAAAAAAAAAGTACCTCAAAAAACAGGACATGGTGACAACTTGGATAGACTCTGCCGGTCTCGGTGACCTGCGCTTGGACACCCTGAGGTCATTTTGGGTTTTTGCTGTTTTTTTTTTTGCTTCTCCATCCAGCAGTTATAAGGGCCGGGGCAAGGCTGGACCTTCTCTCCAGTTCTCTCAAGTCTCGCTTTGGATAAAATGTGAATTTCCTCTGCCCATCTCATGAGCGTCCTTGGTCATCTGTGCTGTGTCGCGGTAGCGCCCGCAACGCTTGGTTTTATCTGCTGTCACACAACCCACCTCACCACACCCTGGGACCAAACTACCACGATTGAGGTGCATCCCCCCCCCCCCTCTTGCCGGCCTCCCAGCCCCACACCTGCCCACGCCACGTGCCCAGGGCAAAAGCAATAGGCTCCTCCCCCAGCAGAGACCTTGGCCCCCCACCAGCCCCTGCTGACTCGTGCCTAGGCATCGACCCGCTTCTGTTGTGATATCAGGGATGCTTTCTGCAGGATGTCGTTTGTGCTCAACGTTTTGACTACCCGCCGTTGGGGGGGCTCACTCTGGACATGAAGACTTCACATAGGTACCGGCTTATTCGGACATCTTAGATTTCCTTGGTTCCAATACCCTTTTTTTTTCTGTAGAGAGGGAGAAGGGGGGGACACGCAGGAGCACTGTTTCTTTTCCGTGTGTCTGAGAGCGAGGGCTGGGTGTCTCGGGACTAGAGCGCGTTGACTTCATCCGGAGCGCTGGCTTGCTCTTTCCGACGTTTCTTTCCTCAGCTCTTAGAATTCCTGTTTGGTTGCCTGGCTTCCAGTGGAGGTGAATTTTAACAACCATACTTGAATATTCCGTCTCGACTTTGTAAACTGTGGCTACTTGAAGTTTATCTGGGGTTGATGGATGAATGGTAGATTTTTGCAATGTCTTAAGGCAATAGGATGTGTATTAAACTGTAGATATTCTTAGTACAGTAAATTTATGCTGATAATTTTATTTTGTATAATTTTTACCTTTTTGTTAATAATTTTTTTTCCTTCTACTCTCTGTTTGCCTCCTGAGCTACCCCTTCTTACCCTGCCTTCTCCCCCAGTGTTTCAGTAAATTTAATTTAGGGTGCCTAGAAATTGCAAGTATGTATCCTTTTTTTGATTTGTATTTTATTATAATTTACACAAACAACTGGGTTTGTGAACTGTATTACTCCTGGTATCTTTAAAATATTGTGGGTGTTTTAATAAATTTTATATTTATTTTTTGCACTCAAATTCAGTGTGAATCCTTTTTCCCTCCGTTGACCTGGCACTGACCCGCAGGGCAAGTCGGAAACCCCAGATGGAAGCCTGTGGAAAGGGGGGCAGAGCCGTGGACGGCTATTGCTTTTCTTGCTCCCCTTTTCCAATCAGCATGGAGTTCACCGGGGCTGTGCTTCCCAGATTATAGCTCTGCTGGGGAGGGTGGGGGAGGAATGTATTTTCAAAAGGGGGGTTCCAAATTCAAGAGAGAAAGATAAACAGGAAGCTGCTCCGTGCCTGGGACCCGCCACCCAGCCACCCACCAAGCAGTGGGCATCCCAGAGCTGGGTCCCTGCCTCGATCCCTGAGGGCATCTGAATGCCCCCACCGTCCCGGCAGCAGACAAGGTGGCTGGCTCTGGTTTGTACCTCCGTTTCCTTCCGTTGCAGAAGAACTTTCTGGAAAGACTTTGACACACTTGTTTGTCCAGAGCCCCACACCTGCCTACTTCACAGAAGTGGGGTCAGGTTGTGATTTGAAGCCAGAATCTTTGCTCTTCACATTGGAAGAGATCCAGACCTGCCCCGGCCCGAGGGAAGGAGAGAGTCCCACTTCGCGTGGGCTGGGCATGGGCAGTCGTCTTTCAACAAAGTCCATGAGGAACAGGGGAAATGCAAAGGTTTAAACACAGAGATTCACACACACACACACACACACACAGAGTCACACGGTCACACAGTCACACGGTCACACACAGTCTCACACACAGTCACACACAACACACGTACCCCTGGATTATTCCTGAGAACCACATGGGGGTCACAGCATTTTCTGAGTGCGTGTGCGTGCATGTGTTTCTGAGTGCCCGTGTGCGTGCGTGTGTTTCTGAGTGCCCGTGTGCGTGCGTGTGTGCGTGTGTTTCTGAGTGCCCGTGTGCGTGCGTGTGTTTCTGAGTGCCCGTGTGCGTGCGTGTGTGCGTGTGTTTCTGAGTGCCCGTGTGCGTGTGTGTGTGTTTCTGAGCGCGTGTGCGTGCGTGTGTTTGAGTGCCCGTGTGCGTGTGCGTGTGTTTCTGAGTGCCCGTGTGCGTGTGTGTGTTTCTGAGCGCGTGTGCGTGCGTGTGTTTGAGTGCCCGTGTGCGTGCATGTGGGGGGGGGCTGCAATGGAGGCCAGAAGTCAGCCCAAGCGTGGTGCCTCAGGCACTGTCCCATCCACCTTGGATTAGGAGAGGGTCTCTCGCTGGCCAGGCGCCCCCCAGTCAAGCTAGACTGACGGGCCAGCATCTCCCCAGCGCTGAGCTGACAGGTAAGAGCGGCCACATCCCGCCTTTTATCTTTTTAAAGAAGGTTCTGGAAACCACTCAGGTCTTCATGCTTGCGTGGCAGCACTTAGCCACGGATTCCCCCAGCTCCTGAGCAGGTGTTTCTAAAAACCGAACACAGCAGAGGTAGGTGGGACAGCTCATGCTTCCAAACCTGGCGACCCAATCAGGTCCCCAGAAACCACGTGCTAAAGTTCTTCTCTGACCCCCACCGTACACCATCCGCGTACTCTCTCTCCCCCTCTCTCGCTCTCTCGCTCACTCTCGTGTTCTCTCTCTCTCCCTCCCATTCTCTCCCTCTCTGTTTCTTTCCTCTCAAATAAATGAATAAATATTTTTAAGTTGAACCTAACACATTGTTAACCGTTTTCACATACAGAACTACGTCTCTGTTTGCGTGCGTGTATGTGGGTGCAAGCACGGATGTGCGCATGGATGATACCCACATTGACATCGGGTGTCATCTTGGATCTCTCTGCACTGTATTTGTTGAGAGAGAGGGTCCCTCAGTTGTTTTCCTGAGCTTTCCAGTCAGCTGGGCTAGCTAGCGCCTTACCCTGTCTTTGCCTTCCTCCCCAGCCCCAGCGATGTCTTTTTAATAGCTGCCTAATGTTTCATTATAAGCACCTCCATGTTCCTGAGTTCTTGGGGTCTCCACCAGCTCACCCCCTTGGCTTCCATGAACTCCTACTGTGAGTAGCCCCCCCAGACCCTCCAGCGCAACCCACGCTGACCTGCTCGCAGCGGAACATCTTCGCGTGGGTACAGCTAAGTGATGAGCACCTTGTCCCAGAGGGGGTCCACCTGGGCTGAGCAGGACTGTCTCCCTCTGTCATCCTGTCAACAGGCCGACGTACCACACAGGCCTGAGAGGAGGCTCGAACCCAGAGCCACGGAGACTCCCGACGCTTGCAGAGCCTCGGGAGCTGGAGGTGGAAATCAGTCTGAAACTGTCCACACAGCTCTGGGCTGAGTGGCTCTGAACTCATTTATTGACGTTTTAGCAGAGTTTTTACAAGGAAAACTAGGATAGAGGGCAAAGAATATGTTCCTATATAGGGAAACATCAAGAGCAGGACCAAATTTTTTACAGGATTATGTAAAACGTATTCATTCCAGTTAACAAAGGGGCAGAAGTGACATTTACTTGTGTGGGATCAATTGACAGCTCCAGGTAAAGTTAAAAAAAAAAAAAAAACAGGTTTGACCCTTGGTCATTAAAAGGAAACAGACATTGACGTTTCAAAGCAGATTTACTGGTCTACATATCTCAAATGCATAGAGGAGGTGATAACCTAGCCAGCCCTGAGAAAAACAAAAGAGATCTCAGACCAGATAGGAGGTAAGTTCAATTCAAAAAAAGGGAGGAATTGCTTGTCATTATCTATGGATAAGAGGCAAAACTCAAATTGCAAAAGGGGAGGGGTCCCTAGCAACTAGCAACTGCCCATTTAGATGCTCGGAGAGCAGGCTTTAGTCCTAACAACCCCCATATTTCCCTATATTTACTTTTAAATAAGCCATGCTCTTTTTGCAGAAAACTCTTTCTTGAAGTCGTGTTCTCCGAGCTGGCCCTTGTCAAACCGCGCGGTTGGATGAGGACGCGGCAGTCAGCGCTCAGCTGGGCGCTTCGTCTTGCTTGGTACTGCAGTTGGTCTTCATGTTGCATCCAAGCGACTTAGGAGAATGAAGGTTTTTATTCTTGCTGATTATAGTTCATAGTCCAGCTTGGCAGAAAAGTTCATACCAGCACCAAGTACTGAAGGAACCAGCCATGTGGCAGTCACCCTGCAACATTGCTGATAAATGACCATCAAGCGGCTTCAGGGAACAAGGGGTTTATTTCCTTATGACAGTCCAGTTACAGTTCTCAGTCCAGCTTGACCGGAGAGCTCACACCAACACCAGGGCCGAGGGAACTGGCCACAGCATCACTGCATAACGGCTGAGAGATGGACAATCTTACTTGCCAGACCAGCATGTCTGGCCAAGTGAACAGAAGGATGCCAACTCTCTCAACCAGCTCTCTGTGATTTATCCAGGGCCTCATCCCACCCACCATGGGCTGGGTCTTCCCCAGCAGCTAGACAATCTCCTGCAGGTTTGCTCTGGGCTTAACTCAACCACTAATTCTCTACAAATGTGCCTGGAGCTCAAACCCTCAACAGTCAAGTTGACATCTGTGCCTAACCATGACAAGCCACATACACAGGGATTGCTGAGGGGGGGACAATCCTCTTGCCAGGATGCTAAAGCAGCTCTTATCCAGCTGTCCACCCATGAGCTGGCTCCTCCCACATCAATTAATTAGGGCACCTCCCACATTGTCTTAATTACTAATTCTTTATAGACATGCTCATAGGCTCAACCCTTAATGGCATATGCTACCTCTTGTCAACTTGACACCCAAATATGCTACTTTTAAATCATAACCTTTCAACCCTTGTCCCCATAGATATGTATTATTTTTAAGATAGAAGGTACAAAATTCATTTCTAGTCTAAAAGTTTTCAGTCCAAGATTAAAAGTTCTCCTAGTTCGGTGATAAATCGCTCACCGTCATTAATAGTTCAGTTCTCTCAAGAAGCTCCACATCTGAGAGACTCATGAGAACTAATAGGAAAGAAAAGGAGGATGCAGTCCTCAGTGGTGTGCCTACTGATCTATGACGTTTGCATGAATCATGTCAGGCACAGGACACCAAAGACAAACTAGGTGAAGCACAGGGGCCCCACAAGTGAAAAGACTTGAAAACAGGAGGGCGTGTGACAGGGGAGATGAAGGGCTGTCAGGGGAAAAGGAAGGGGGATGGGAATGGGGACCAAGCAGAGAGGAAAAAGAAAAATAAAATTGTTAAAAACAGCTTAGTCCAACAATTCCCCAAAATCTCTTAATTGTAAGCAACTGTAAGTTAAAAAAAAAAAACAACCCTAAACACAGCAACATAGGATATTCCTGTTTTTAAATGAGAGCTTCAAGACACAGAAGAAAATATCAAATCAAAATTAAGATCAAAGTCCAGCAAGGTTCAATGAGCCCCTTGATCTTGCATCAAACCAGTAGCGGTGGTCCGTGGTGAAGTCAAGATGCAGCCTGGCCCACCCGACCCGACTCTATCACAGCGCTGACCCAGGAAAAGTCCTTTTCTAGGCAGCCAAAACTTTTGAGGGGCAAGACATGGTTTCAGTGTAGGCTTTCTGCTGCTAGACAAGCTGGGTTTGCACCATAGGACTTCGCCGTAGGACAACGTGCATCTCACTGTCCCAGCGCGAAGCATAAGGTTTTCCTCGATGACATTAGTTTCTTCAGTGACACTCATTTTTTAAAGACGTTCATTCCTCCAGTAGCCACGGCTACTCTGTGGTCGGTCCTCATTCCCAGCTTCAAAGCTGCCAGCACAGGGCTCCTCTGCCAAACTCATCCGTCCATCTTCAGATTCAGCTTTGCCAAAGTCCTCAGTTCCTTTCGATCGCAAACGGGACCCAAACCCTTCATCTCTCGCAGCATCACCGTTTTCCAAACGGCTCACGGAGCTCTGTTCAGTGGCTCTTTTAGCCCACGACATTCGCCTCAAACATTTCCAACATTTCTCCGACAAAACCATTCAAAACCCACCACAGTCGACAGCCAAATTTATCAGCAACACCCCGCTTCGGTGGCACCAGATTTGGCAGCAGTTTATAGACAACCAAACGAGTTTGGGGAACAAAGGGCTTTTATTCCTGCTTGTGATTCCTTTTCTGTCAGTTCCCAAGGCCTTCTCTGGGAAGCAGGAGCCCCACTTTTGGAAACTCCCCTTCACCCCAAACCAGAGGCCAGCGAGAAGCTGCGATTCGACAGGACTTGAGGCCTTCTCCTTGCCGGCAGCCGGCGCCTTCCAGTTCCAGGTGACCGGATCGGCCTCAGGGGAGAAGGTCTTGCAGGTCCCAGAGACGCCTCCATCGCGGTGGAGAAGTCAGGGCAGGAGCACAAGTGGGAGACTTGGCGGTTCACGCCACATCCACGGTCAGGAAGCGACAGACGCTGGTGCTCCCCTCACCTTCTCATTCAGTGCAGACCCCCCACCTTGAGAGCGCACCCCCACGTTTAGGGCGAGTCTCCCTACTTAACTAACCCGGAAACCCCCTCACAGGCAAGCTCAACACTCCCCATCCCAGGCGATGGAGAAAAATCCCATCGAGTTGACGATGTTAAGCACGTGTCCCCTGGGCCCTTTGCGTGGCCTGGACACTAAAACCTAAGACTCAGGAGCTGCTGGATGTGAACTCAGAGTGAGACACTACAGCGGATCCCGGGAGAGAAACAGACACGACGAGACCCCATGACAAGGACGCCCCTGTCCTCAGCCGGGCCCCGTCTGTCTGTGGTCTGACCTTCTGTCCATATGTGAGATGAGCTCGTGTCCTGTCCGCGGTATGCAAACCCACCCTTTATCAGCCGCAGCGGCTTAAGTCACAGACACCATGACGAGGGGGGTATGTAGCTAGCATGCACGAAGCCCTGGTTTGGATTCCCGGCACCCCACTACCGCCTTGGGGGGAAAGGCTGATCGCGGCCACCTAAGGCACGTGTCACTTTGACACATGAGCGTGGAGCCTTGGGGAATTCTCCAAGTAAGAAAAGCTCTGATCAGGCCCGTGGGAAATGATCGCATCGGTTGGCAGGGGGCCATGATGGGTGGGTGGGCTCTTTCACCCCTTGGCAGGAGTAAGATGGAGAATAAGATGGATATGGTGTCCATGTTGATCCTGCAGGTCATTCGCACGGGAAGGTCCGTCCCACGACCACCGCACGTCCCCGGTCTTACCAGGAGACTTCAGTTCCTGGCGACACGCTTGGTCTCCCGAGACGGCTGGATCCGCACCGTGGTGGTCTCCACAGGCTGCTTGGGTGGCCTCGCACCACGGTGGTGACCCTCGCCAGAGCCCACCACCCCAGAGCGAGCGCAAGGGGACGCCTGATTCTCAGGACTTGTCTGAAGCAGACTGTGCCGCTGGCCCTCGTGGCGGGGCGGGGGGACCCTTCTGAAGACCACAGTTAAGTTCCACTCGAGGGGTTGATAGATGTTCAAGCTGGGGGAGGGTCTCCACATTCTCCCTGGGCTTCCTCTGGGGCGAGGTTCTAGGGGTCCCCCCACAAGTCGTCCATCAGCTCCCCAGCCCTTCTAGGGGTGTCTTGGACCCTCGGGCAGAGTTTTTTTCATGACGCCAAGTGACTGTCTCTGTGGAAAGCAGCTTGGTTTTCCCCAACATCAACCCTTTTAGCCCCGTGGGGTGGGCGGAATCTGCTTTAGCATCTGGTTCAAAAACAGATTGGAAGTGTGCATGCCCGCCGCGCACCTGGGGCCACTCTCAGAAGTCAGTCCTCTCCTTCCCTTGTGGGCTTCCAGGAGTCAACCAGTGCCTTGGATGGGGACAGTGTTGAGCACGTCTGTGAGGGGGTTTCCGGGTTAGTTAAGTAGGGAGACTCGCCCTAAAGATGGGGGGTGTGCTCTCAAGGTGGGGGTTCTGGACTGAATGAGGTGAGGGGAGCGCCAGCACCTCGCGCTTCCTGACCGTGGATGTGGCGTGAACCGCCGTCTGTCTCACTTACTCCAAGGCAGCACCTCACGTAGCCGAGCCTGACCTCAAACTCACCAGCGGTCAAGGCGGGCCTTGAACCCTGGATCTTCCTGCTGCCCCCAGTGCTGGGATCACGGACCTGAGCCACCACACAGCTTTAGACCACAGAATGCCACAGTATGTGAACAGAGTGTCTGAAACGCTGCCCCAACACCCCAGGGGCTAAAGCCCCCTCCACACCCCCTCTCCCAGGGGAACCTCCAGACTGACTGGTTGCTACTTCCCTGGTGGCCGGATCCGTGAGAGGGCAGGCTAAGGCAGGGGTGGACGGCCGGCCTCCCACCACTGGGTGACCAGATCCAAGGACCACGCAGCTGCTCAGTAGGGAGCAGGGACTGGAGGGCCCTGCGAGGTGTACCCCAGGGGACCTTGGCTCCAACCCCAGACCTTGACCATACGAGGAGGGACACAATGCAGAGAAATGGAGGTGCCCACAGTCTCTCTAGCCAGCTTCTCCGGGCCGACGGCCCATTACCCTGAGCCAGAGCCTCTGCCCACCGTTTTGGACCCTGCAGCCTCGGAGCAACGGATGCCCCCCCACCTCACTTGCTCCCAGGGTCCAGAGTGAGTCTGCGAGGTGCATAGGGCTTCTGAGATAAAGACCCCAAAGCATGGCTCTTGATCCTTGAAGCATCAGGCAACTATGTCTTTAATTAACATCTAAATAGATAACATATAGTGTATATTCTATAATTAGCATATAGAAAGGTCTATGAACAAAAATAGATTGGGGGGGGCAAGAATTTTTCCGGAAGAACGCTGTCGGTGAAGAATCCGTCTTCGGGTGGGGGTCAGCATTTGGGGACGGAGGTGAAAATCCTGAGGCCGTGCATCCCCTTGATTTCTTCTTTCAGAGCCTGAGGAGAAAATACCATCAGTCCTGTGCACACAGCTCTGCATCTGAACGGGGCTCTGTACGTGTCAGCTGACAAGTCTTCCCTTGGGCGAGGTACACATGTGTAGCAGCCACAGGTGCTGGTCATGCGTGACCTTCGGGTCACACCCTGGCAATGGGCTGCTGTCTCCACCGTGTAGGCCAGCCTGGCCGCCTGAGAGTGTCTAGATACCGTCTCACCTCCAGTTCTTCCAGTACTCATTACAAATCATCCCACCTCTGCAATCTGGCTGTTACGGGGGTCCTGGGGACCTGAACTCGGGACCCCAGGCTTGTGTGGCAAGCGCTCCACCACTGAGCCATCTCTGCAGCCCCATACAGTATTTTAAATCACTAGGACATCTAATCTGGGTGTAGAGGAACACACACACAGCCCCAGCTTCCTGGTTCCAGCTGGCCTGGCAGCGCGGGGCGATCTTGAATCAACGCCCACGTACCTACTGACTTGAACTCAGGCCTCTCCCCACGGAGCCATCCCATGGCCCAGTGAGCTCCAGGAGAATGTGCTGGACCCTGTGGGAGACCCAGGGGCCCACAGCAGGGTTCCGAGAGAGTGACTCGGCCCAGGTGCCCCCCAAGAAGGCCTGGACCACGGCTCCATCCACGGCTTCCACGGAGCCCTGGGCCGCCTCCTGCGCAGGACAGCAACGCTCCCGCTGCCCGCCACACTCGAGCGAGACCCCCTGCCCACACTCGAGCGAGACCCCCTGCCCACACTTGAGCGAGACCCCCTGCCCACACTCGAGCGAGACCCCCTGCCCACACTCGCGCGAGACCCCCATCCACACTCGCGCGAGACCCCCATCCACACTCGCGCGAGACCCCCATCCACACCAGTTTTGCTGCCTGGACGGCAGGAATTCTTCCTGGGCCCTGGGGGAGATGGAGCCCCACCCGGGGGAGGCAGGTGAATCTCCTGTGAGGAGAAGAAGGTTCGAATCCTGCCAGCGGGGGGCCGTGTGCTGCCAGGAAGTCCTGCGTCCCACCGGCTACGTGTCCTTTCCAGAGCCTTGTGTCAAGAGGCCGTACACCGAGGGTCACCTCGCAAGACGACAGGCCCCCCGTTCCGAGAGCCGGGTCCTTTGACCTAGCGGGGGCTCCAGCGGTGTTCTCACCCTGTTCCTGGAAACACGCTGGGGACGCTGGGAGACACCCGGCCAGTCTTGGGGCGGTGGAACCGGATCACCCACAGGCCCCCTCCTCCTAGGACAGCGCCCGTCTGAACCCTCATTCTCAACTCCTCCCTGAACGAGGCACCTCCCTCAGACCCCCCGAGCCCGCAGACCTGCTCCTAAGCGGGGACCACTGTGTCCACGTGACCCTCAGCCGGCAACCCCAGAGCTCACAGTCAGAAAACACCCGTGACCACACCACGCACTCAAGAGACACGTCGGCCCCCCAACAATGTGCCACGCTGTCGGGTCCCTGCGCAACTGAAGCTCAGAGAGCTTCTCCCCTCGGCCCTTTGCTCCCATCAGGGATTGGGCAAGGCTGGCCAGCAGGACTGGCCGCTAGAGGGGACCAGGCAGCAGTCACCCAGTTCAACGGTCCACCATTGGGGCCGACTCCAGGGCTCGGTGGGGCGCTGCCTGCAAGCCTGGCCTTGAGTTCAAATCTCAGAAGCCCACATGGTGGAAGGAGAGACACGACTTTCACAAGTTGTCCTCTGAGCTCCGCCTGTGCATCGTGGCAACAACGCGCGCATCCCCCACTCGTGCGTGCGCACACACACACGCGCAAATAAATAAATCATGGCAGCTCATGCCCCGAACGCCAACACTTACAAGTCTAAGGCAGGAGGATGACTGAGCGGAAGGGAACCCTCGGCTACTCAGTGCGAGTCAGCCCGGGCTGCACGAGGCTTCGTCTTTAAAACCACAGAACACGGCAACCGAAAGTGAAAATCGGCAGCCCCAGGCTGGGGGATCCACCAGCAGTTTGAGAACTCAAGCCCACCAGCGACTCCAGCCTCGGCAGGCGGAGACGGGAGAGATTAGCCCTATCGCTGAGCTCCGGATTCGATGGAGAGACCCTGCCTCGAGAAATAAAGTGGAAGAAAGATCCCGACACCGACCTTGGGCCTTTGCAATCACACACGCATGCACGCGCGCCTGCATGCACGCGACACACACAGGCACGCGACACACGCAGGCACGCGACACACGCAGGCACGCGACACACACAGGCACGCGACACACACAGGCACGCGACACACACACACACACACAGTTGTTCACAGTCTCCAGCGACACCAGATCTTTGTCCTGTTTATGGGATTGTTGAAGAACGCTTATTCTTTCCCAAACTGACAGGAGGATCGCCGCGCCCCCCAGCATGCCCTCAGGGGCCCCGGGCCAGAGGCAGAGGGTCCCTTTGCTCCCACCGACCTGATTGACCATCTGATGCTGCTGGACGGTCCTCTTCTCCTTAAAGTCTTCCGATTCGATTTTAATTTCATACATAGCTCCGCAGCCTCCTGAAACAGAGAACAAAGGCGCTTCGGTTGGCGCGCGGCGCCACGGGGGGGTCAGGACATACTTGCTTGGCGCCAGGGAGAGCTGCCCAGGTGGCAGAGAAAATGACCAAATGACCAGGGTGTCTGACCCGATCCCCACTCTTCCTGCAGGCAGCCCCATCCCAGCGGGCTCTTTCTTTATCAAAAATCTCTGCTCCCCAGGGCTCTCGTGTGGGTAAGATTTGGGGCACAGAAACACCAATACAGTGGTTAGCCACGGGCTGGACGGAAAGGACGGAAGTTCAAAAATATCCTGCGGGGGCTGGAGAGGTGGCTCAGGGGTTAAGCCTCTGCTTTGCAGGCGGAAGGTCCTGAGTTCGGATCCTAGACCCTACGTATAGATGCCGGGCGGAAGCGGGGGCGGCCTGCGTTTCCGGTCCTGGTAAGGTGGAGCCTGTGAATCCCGGGGCAGAGTAAACAAGGAGGTGGAGGCGTCCATGGTGGTTCCCGAATTTGTCCATGGTTCTATACACACACACACACACACACGCGCACACATACATACACGCACAATTGAATAAAAAATAAAATAAAAAAAATTTTAAAAAAATCCTGACACCACAAAGTCTAGCATTTGCTAAAGGTACCAAGATCCTTGGAGGCAAGGGATTGACGGCCACAGTAGTGTTCCTATGCTTAAGGGGAACACAGGAAAGAGTTCTGGGAAATGCCACTGGGTCCTTGAACTTCATCGGAGAGAAGAGCCCAGAGGAGAGACTGGCAGGCACATTAATTGATTCTCTGGGGATTGGGGGGGGGGCACTGGAGGATGGGGAGGGAGAGGGGAGGGGGAGCAGGTGGGTGAGGGGGAGGAGGAGGGAACCCGTGTACCTACTAAGTTTGTATGAGCAGAAATAATAATAAAAAATGTTTAAAAAATCCTGTGATTTGGTCTCGAACTTGTGTCTGTGATCTCATCTGTGATTATGGCAATGAGACATGGTCTAGAATCACCTTGGAGACAAATCTCTGGGCGTGTCCTTGAGAAAGTTCTAGATTGGGTTAACTGAGGCACCTGCAGTAAGGACGGCCCCATTTCATGGGCTAGGTGTGGTTGATGGGGGGTCCATTGATAAAGAGAAGCTAACAGGAGGGAGAGACTTAAGAAACAGGAGTTTTAATAGTTGAGGGGCTAGTGGCCGGGGGACTACAGTTTGGCCGGGAGAGCATTAGAACGCGCGAGAGCTCGAAGCCAGAGTGGACGGGGAGAGAGCCACATAGACAGTATGGCGGGGGTGGGTGTGTGGGGATCTGCGGGGGCCCCAAGACAAAGGGGCTTCTGACTTTTATAGTTTTTTATGCTGCTAAGGGGTTGACAGGGTGTGGGGAGTAAGGAAGGTCAAGTGGCCTGGCTGTGGTTGGCACCGGCAGACTGCGGAGACAGCTCAGGGGTTAAGACTCTGCCTGACAAGCAGAAGGACCTGAGTTTGGATCCCACAGGTCCCATGTGAAATATGCCAGGTAGACATGGCAGTGGTCTACACTTTGGGCCCTGGTGGGCAGAGCTTGGGAAATCCCAGTGAGAAGCAAAAAGGAGGTAGAAGCAATCCGGGACGATTCCTGAAGTCACCCTTGGTCATCCAGAAGGACACACAATGCCCTCTGATGCGTGCGCGCGCACACACACACACACACACTAAATAAATTAAATGAATGAATGAATGAAAAAATAGACGAATAATTTTTTTAAAGGAAGAAAGTGAGCTGGGCCCAGTGTCCCTCTTTGCTTCCTGACAGTAGCTGACCCCCACCTCGCACTCCTGCCAGCGGCGGGACCCCGATGCTGTGAGACAGATGAACGTTCCAGCCACAGCACCCCCACAAGCGCTACAGGCCCAACCCTGAGGAATCGCCCCGCCCAGCTGCCCCAGGTCCTCAGAGCCCCTGTTTTTATGGCATTTCACGACAGTGTGATGGCCCACAGACGGGCAGGAGCCACAGGGCGTCTCTGACCAATGTCCGGGACGGGTCGGGCTGCTCCCCGCAGCGCCCCGCCCTCCAGAGCGCAGGGCGGAGGCTCTCATCTGCGAATGCCTCTGTGGCCAGGGCAGACAGAATGTTCCAGTTTCTACCACCTCCTGGAGCAAGAGAAACGCTTGTTTCTCTGGATGCGCTTGAGTCAGACCCCAGGAGCGAGGCTGAACTCAACATGATCTGTCAATCACGATGCGGCTGACGGTCTGCGCTCTGTCCAGGACCTGACCCGAGTGTCGAGTTCTAGTTCTGCCGTAGACCAGGCACAGGCCTAGACCTCGCACTGCCTGGGGGTGCCCAGTGTGCCACGCAGTGCCCTTCTGGCAACACGGGCAGCCTGGCCAGGCCTGGCGCGGGGATGCGGCTGGTGCCTATCTGCTGCAGACACCTGGCTTGCTCCTGGGTGTGTCTAGCACACAGGAGGGCAGAGTAAGGCCCATCTTGAAAATGACCGACTGTGGTGCTGAGCTCGGGGTAACCTCCAGGATCCTCAGATGAGCAGCCCCAGGCGAGCCCGCCGGGTTCCCTCCACTGGTCCTCGTTGCCATGGTGTCACTCCGATGATGCTTCTAAGACTCCCACCTCCACCCAAAACCGCACGGGCCGAGGCAAAGTCACTGTGGCAAGTCCCCTCTGCCCAGCCCCTCCTCCCGAGGTTCCCCCCCACCAGGCAAAGTCTCACCCCAAACCACGGGGGATGAGAGGACGCGCACCTGAGATGTCCGTGACCTGGATGGCGGTCGCGCGTGGAAACTTCTCCTTGAGCACCTGGGTCACCTTGAGCTCCCCCGCCGTCTGAGAAGCGAACATCCGCTGCACGCAGTGCAGAAGGGGCAGCTGCAGCAACAGACAAGTTCATAGCATGGCCAGGTGACCCGCACTCCCCCCCACCCGCGCAAGGTCCCCCCACCCACGCGCAGGCCCCCCCTGCCAGCAGAGCCCCCCCCACCAGCAGGCCAAGGGTCAGGGGGCTGTGTGGGATCATTTGATACCCCAGAACACCAAATTTTTTTTTTCCTTTCTTTCGCAAGGGAAGGGGAATTGCTTTTAGATCAAGGCCTTAGTCATAATTCAATGATGCTTAAGTCCTTATAACGATGTTGTGAGAAAACAGTGTTTTCTGTGCAATTCTGTGTGTGTGTGTGTGTGTGTGTGTGTGTAGGGCAAAGGTCAACCTGAGGCCAAAACATCCTCAGGGGCAGGTCGCCTATATTTTAATGGGCCACAGCACCCCCCTTCCCAGACCACCGAGTGCTTGCAAGGAGAAACCCAGGTCAGGGGCAGGCTGGGCTGGATCAAGGGGGGCTGACCAGAAAGGCAGCCCTGGGGACCAGCCAGAGACGTTGCCCTGGTTACAAAGGTGATGTGGTCAGGGCTGCCAGTCCTGAAGGAAGCTGAGGGGCCTGAGACAGATGTGAAGTCAGAGGCAGAAGGAAGGGTAGAGGCGGGGTCCCTGCTGGAGAGGAGCAGGCAGAACGGCACCAGGCGCGACCCCCAGCTCTCCGGGAGCCGCCTGCCCGGGACTCGGAGGTGCAGACGGGGCTGCTCACTGGCTCCGTGTAGCAGCGGGTGGCGGTGCCCGTATGCCTGTGTGTGCCCGTGTGCAAATGCAGCGAGGGCTGTGGCCCTCGGGCGCTGCCCACCTGGCTTGGGCCTTGCCACCAGGCCTGGGCTGGCTGGGCTTACAAGCCCACCCATGCCCACCCGGCAGGCTCAAGGCCGTCAGGAAAGTGAAAAGAAAAGAAACCGATAAGGCCTGCAAAGACGGGGAGAACGCGGCAGGGGTGGCCCAGGTCTGCACCCCCGGAGGCGGTCAGGACAGGATTACAACCTGGCTCCCCAGAGTCCCCGGCCAGCACGGGACAGTGTGGGACCAAAACCCAAGAGGGTGGTGCATGGAGTCTGGGGTGCTGCGTGGTGTCCGGGTGCTGCGGGGGTCAGAAGGGTGCTTGCGGGGGTCAGAAGGGTGTTTGCGTGGGGTCGGAGTGCTGTGTGGGGGTCAGGGGTGCTGCGGGGGTCAGGGGTGCTGCGGGGGTCAGGGGTGCTGCGGGGGTCAGGGGTGCTGCGGGGGTCAGGGTGCTGCGGGGTTCAGGGGTGCTGCGGGGGTGCCCCCGGCTGGGCTCCGGGTGGGGCTCGGGAGGGTCGAGGTCAGAAGCGCGGCGGGTCCCCAGACCCCGCAGTGCCCGCACCCACGCGAGTCCTCGGGGGGCTGCGTCCACGCTCCGCCCCCGCGGGCGGCGACTGTCCCCCCAGCTCCCTCGCCGCCGTGGGGTCGGCTCGCCCGCCCGGGGCGCCCGCCCCGCGCCCGCCCGCCCCACCCGCTCACCCCGCGGCTCCCGCGGAGCAGAGGCGCCGCGGCCTCCGGGCCCCAGGCCGCCATGCCCGGCCGCCGAGGTCACCGTGCGCCGGAAAGACGCAGCCTCCGGGACCGCGAGCCGCGCCCCGGGCGAGGCCGCCCCCTGCCGCCCGGAGGCCGCGGGCCGCTGCACCCCGCGCCGGCCGGCCGCGCCCGCAGGCCTGGGGCGAGCCCCGCCTCGCCAGCCTCCCCTCCGAGGCGCCCGACGCCCTCCGCCCGCCTCGGGACACGGCCTTTCCTCTCCGCCTGCAGGCGACTGGACGCTGGGAACGGGGGTCTCTCTCCACTTTGGGGGCCTGGAGGGCTCGGCAAGGCGGGCTGCGCTTAGCTACAGGTGTCAACTGGGCCAGGGAAGGCTGAGGCTGGCGGCACATCTGTGAAGAATCAGTAGCCAAGGCAACGGTGGGAGACCACCTCATTGGTGGGGGGAGACCCGGCCCGTGGTGCGCAGGCGCACTCCCTGGGCAGCGTCCCAAGTGGCCAGCATCCGTCCCTGTGTCATGGTGTGGCCAGTTCCCTCTGCGCCGGGCCTGGCACCACCTCTCCTGCCCAGCTGACTGCAAACCCTCCTGGGCCGCTTGCTCTCAACGTGGCGGCCACAGGGGCACTGTAGGTTTCCCTGCAGAAACTTTCTCTGGCCTGGGTGAGATTGTGGGATTTGGGGGAAAAGGGGTATAGAGAGGAAAGCAAAGTCCTCCGGAGCAGTGACAGGAGAGGTGGGGTGGGAAGGTGAACCCGCGGTCTGATACAGGGGGTGACGGTGGGAAGGGGTGGAGGAGGAAGGCTGCAATCCGAGTTTGCCTTAGTTGGAGGCAGATGGGAGAGGCTCTGCGTCCTGAGTACTGACGGGCTGACTCCACGAGATGGGTAGTGAGCGCACAGTCAGGCCTTTCTCCTGAGACCAACACCTCCTGCATTAAAGGGACCGGATAAAAATGCACATGCCATTTCCATCTTAGAGTTACCAGGAGCATGGCACGATCACCTCTTATATCAGTGTTCGTTTCCCCCTTTGGATTCGTCGGCAGGCACATCCCATCGACTCCCTAACGGTGATGGTTATTGGCCTGGCAAAGGAGTTTGTGGCCTAAGTTGGGTGTCCTTAGTTTGATCCCCACGGTCTACACAGTGGAAAAATTGTCCTGATTTTCATATAGAATATTGTGGCTGTACACATTCGACCTGCACTGACATGTGTATAAACACAAAATAGTTTTTTTTATTATTCAATTGTGTGTGTATGCACATGTGTGTATGTATGTGTGTGTATTTGTGTGTAGAACCACGGAAGAATTCGGGAACCACCATGGACGCCTCCACCTCCTTGTTTACTCTGCCCTGGGATTCACAGGCTCCGCCCTACCAGGACCAGAAACGCAGGCCGCCCCTGCTTCCGCCCGGGGTCTACACGTGGGGTCTAGGATCTGAACTCAGGACCTTCCGCCTGCAAGGCAAAGGCTTAACCCCTGAGCCACCTCTCCAGCCCCACAAAATAGTTTTTCAATTAAAATTATTACTGAAATAAGAAATAATTTAGAACCGTAAAGTTTTCTTCGTTTATGTCAATTATAAGAAATGTAAGAGAAATTGTCTATATCGTATGCATGCATACAATATAATGTATGTCTCTGGGCATTGGCGGCACCGTACGAATCCGTGGAGGCCCATGGTGACTTCCTAGTCTTGCTCTTCCTCCTCCTTGCTTCGCTCTCAAGTTCTCCAGCCTCTGGCTTCCGAGGACAGAAATGCAGGCTGCCGCCATTTCCAACCAGCATTTTTACCTGAGATCAGGTTTCGAACTCAGGTCTTTCCTGCTTGCAAGGGCGGAGGTTTAACCTCTGAGCCATCTCTCCAGCCCAAAGAGAGTCTTTTTTGTCAAAGGGTTAAAGTAGAAGAGGAAGGCTGTTTTGAAAACATCATTTGATAAGCAGTCCTTCCTCAGCCGCAGGTCCTGAAATGTCTTGTTAGAACTTTTTGTCTTGTACACATTTCCTGGAACGTTCCGCTTCAGCAGTGACCACCCCTCACTCCCCCACCTCTGTGTGGCTGAGTCAGCGAACTGCGTGAGACTGTGAGGCTCTGGTTACTCCGCGCAAGGCACACCGCCCTGACGTAGGCAAAACACCCACAAATGTCCCACTGTGTGCTTACTTGCCTGGACTCTTTACGGCTGCGCACTCTTCCGCAGATGGTAAGGTTTTGCCATATACTCTGCCACATACTCATTTCTAATACTGCAATTAAAGCTGTCGAGATGTCTTCTGGCTGCATAGCGGCGACAGCTCAAACCACGAGGAGGATCCGGCTAGGGCTGGTTGTGGATTTGAACACAACGGGAGTTGGTCCAAGGACTTGGCTGGAACTCATAGTTTTCAGTGGCATTGCCAGGCTTATAGGAAGCCAGATGGAGCCGGCCTGCAACTGCTTTGGAAATGAAGCCACCAGAGACAGAGCACTCCGAGGACCAAGACCAGACAAGTCGTGCAGCGATCGGTGACGGGTTAAGATGACATCTGGGGGCCCTTTCTTTGCTCAAGTGGGGCTTTCATCTGTTCCCTTCCAGGCAACTTTTGCCCACACGCTTGGTGACTTTGACGGTCTCTGCCCCGCCCAACCCACTGTTTCCACAAGGCCACCCAAGCCAGTCACCCATAGAACCCCACTTCTTTCACGTACCCTAGGCTCCCCTGCTTCTTCAGCTGAGATCCACCCTATGGGAACATTGTTCCAGAACTTTCTAGCAGGAGCTCCACCTTCCTGTTTGTGCACTTGTCTGTTTTCTCTTTTGAAAGAGGAAGAGAGAGCAGAGTGAAGTGGGGAAAGTTTAAAGGTCGGGGGACAACTTTTAAAAGTCAGATCTCTGCGACCACCGTGTGTGGTCTGGGGTGACTGAGTTGGGGTGTGCAGTGGTTAGAGCCCTGCCACTGAGCTCCGCCCAAGACACTTGTTCATCTTTTAAGTTTTTTTCTGGACTTAAAGGCTCATCTCAGACCACAGAAGTACCGCCTGGAACCTGTGCATGACTTTTACTGAACCACGGTGTGGCCACTTCCTGCTTGCTTAGCCCTGTGACCACGGGGCCTCGCTATAGTCGTCATACTAACTTCTCGCTGCTGTGCCCACATCAATCAAAAAGAGGCAACGAGGAACAGTTATGAGGCTCGGGGCACAATCCCCGGGGAGAGAAAGGCAGGGCAGCAGGAGCGGCGGCTGCGTGGCATGGGTGCCCGCTCACACCTGGGCAGACCAGCAGATGTGAGGCTGGCACACGGAGCGGAAGCGCACCGTCCTCCCCCAACAACTCACTTCCCCCGGCTGGGCCCCCCCTCTCCAAGTTTCGCCACCTCTCCAAGTAGCGCCGCCATGGGCCGGAAGGTGGGTGAGGTCTGAGGGGCTTGTCTCCATGGAAGGCTGGGTGCAGAGCTCCCTGATCCCACCTAAGGGCAGGGGGGTGTGCGGCACTGCAGAGGGCAGACGGAATCCCCAGGCGAGCCGTCGCCAAGCTCTGAGCTCCACGGAGACACTGCGCCCCAAAACAAGGCGGGAGCAACAGAGGAGGATTCTCTCTATTAACCTTGGGTCTCCACGTGCACGAACATGCATACATACACATCTCCACACACATGAAAATGGAAAATCTTAGAAATGAAAAGGCCAGCGTCAGCCGCTGGGAGGCGAGCCCTCGTGGGCTGCGGCTTTCCCGTCCAAGCAGCAACTGATCTCTGTCCACAGGCGGCGTACGAACAACTGCTCCCACCAACGCTGGGACATTCTCGCCCATGCGCATGCTGGGACACACAGACACCTCATTTCTCCCAAATAAAACATTCAGGAAAAATGTAATAAAGCGATGGGCTGGTACGGCGCGTACAGCAGTCACCGTGCCCGGGGAACCTGGGCTGCACCAGGAGACCTCGTCTCCAGACGTAAGTAAGCAAAGCGGATGCCCCCCGAGTCTTGCGCTCCTAACAAGGCGGAAGGGATCCAGCACTGCTCTGCCCTGGACAACTGCGCCTGTTTCTTGAAACCTTGGTCACGGGCTGTGCTTACAAGATGGCAGGCGGCGATCACGCCCGCCGTTTCTGCCACTAAACTCAGGCAGCGTCTTTCTCAGAGCTACGAGAAGCCACTGCATGATATGCACAGTACGGCCCGATCCCAGCTGTCAGAATCCACAGAACCTGCCATCTCTCGCCACATCGTAATGCATGCTGACGCTTTGATCAACCCATTTTTGCTTTTAATTATTTTATTCTGATGAAATTACAAAAGTAGATACAAAACACTTTTTAAAAAAGTACAGTAATGACTTAGAAAAATAGATAAAGCCCTAAGGTTTAAAAATACATGACATTTTGTGTGAGGAACATTTCAAGTGATTATAAGCAAGACAGACTTCTGCAGACGGCTTCTGTGAGGCCCCACTCGCGGGACCACAGCGTGGGCTGTGATCTGGGATTATGGGATGCTTGTCTGACCCACTGAATTTCAATGTAGTTGCGTCAATAAAATTATTGCTGCCACATGTAATATCCCCAAAGGCTTTTACAGCCCCGGATCAATGAAATGCAGAATAGAAAGATGGAAGGACGCAGTACACGGCCCTTCTTTTTAGAGCAGCAGAAACCAAACCCACTTACTGGTCTCAGGAGGAAAGACTGCGGGCTGCTGAGCTCCCGGCCATGCACTGTTCGGCCAGGTGGACCTTACGGCCGGGAGCAGCGCCCAGAGCAGGGCCGCACTGTCTCTACGCTGCTGAGGGGCCGCCGACCCTCTGGGCGGGCAGAGCAGCCCTCAGGAAGGCTGAGGCTGGCCGCCATCGCCCCTCTGGCCTGTGGTCCGCTCCCGAGCTGCAGCTCCAAAGACTGATGACACTCGCGGCTGGTCTGGGCGCCTGCGAGGTCTCTCCACTGGACAGAGGACGTGCACCTGGCTCTCAACACAGCAGAGACGCTGCAGTAAGGACAGAGGCTGCTCCAGTCTGCGCGTCACTGTCCAGGACTGTCAACGTTTTTTTTATTATTATTTATTCAATTGTGCGTGTATGCGCGTGTGTGGGTCTGTATGTATGTGTGTGTATGTGTGTGTGTGTTGTGTGTGTGTGTGTGTGTGTGTGTAGAACCACGAACCATGGACCACGGACCCCTCCACGTCCTCGCTTCCTCTGCCCCGGGATTCACAGGCTCTGCCCTACCAGGACCAGGGCCGTCTATTCGTGGGGTCTAGGATCCGAACTCAGGACCTTCCGCCTGCAAGGCAGAGGCTTAACCCCTGAGCCACCTCTCCAGCCTCGACTGTCAACGGTCTTAACCCTAAAGCACCAAGACCTTACGTGAGAGCTCGCTGGGCGCTCTGCGCCCACGACGTCGCCATGCTGAGCAGACTGCGTCGTCAGATGGCCCCCCAGCACTCCAGCGCTCACCCCGCAGCCCTCCTGCTGCCTGACGCCCAGACCCGATGGAAGCATGGCCCGGCGAGCAGCAGAATCTCCCTCCTCGGGGCCTTCAAATTGCCAGGTTGGGGTGACAGGCTGACAGGCAGTCACATTCTCAGAGACACTGTGGATGGCCACAGCCTGCGCGTCCCGCTGCCGAGGGTCCCCGATCTAACCAGCTAAGGGATGGGTTGGGCCTCAAGTGCACAGTTCCCGTGACGCTGAGCCGCAAGGATGTCCTGAGGGGCGGCAGGCGGGCAGCAGCCTCTCTCAACTCTCCTCTGCACAGCTGAGGGGGGAATACGAATCCCCCCACAGCGGCAGCCTCACCGCCCCCAGGAGTGCTGTGTCCAGCGACACAGGGGCAGCTGTGACCGTGCGGTGGGCACATTCTATGCTAAGGGAGAAGATGCAGTTTAGATACAAAGGTGGCTACAACAGGGAAAACCCCGTGACTTGAGCAGGCCCTGCGTCCTGCATTAAAGGAGGAAGTGCAACCGTCGCTTGTCTCCTGCCAACGCCTCTCAAGAGCCGTGGCCAGCAGCCCCCGCTGTGCGTCACTCGTGCACACAGAGCTTGTCCATCAGTACGACACACGTGCGTCCCTAGAGGACGTTCAAGCGCAGCGAGCACCAGGAGCAACCGTCGAGGACGCGACGCCGGGAGAATCCGCACACGGCTCTCTCCGACCCAGAACGGCAAGTCCAGGGAAACCAATGTGAACTGAGTAGTGGATCTGAGGCCCAGATCTGTCACAGTTTTTTTGGAAGTTTTCTTTTTCTCAGCCAAAAGCTACATATTAACTTGAATGAAGCGTTTCAAAATAAAAGCCCACATAAGGCCATCCTTAGATGGTTTACATACATATGAATTCAGCCCCCAAAACAGACTGGAAAATAAAGTCACTTTAAAAATAACTTTGGTTAATCCCGTCCCATGCAAGCACGATTTAAAGCACTCGTGGACTGGGAGGAAAATCCACATTCCCTGGAGACAGGGTCTTGTGCTGCAGCTGCCTCCAAGTGTGCCCGCCTGCCTCTGACCACAGAGCGGGGCCACAGTGCCCAGCTATGCCTCTCCTATGGGCATCAGCAAACAAGCTTGAAGCCAAAAGGTCATCTAAAGTGACCGGAGAGCTAAATGACACTTAAATAACATTTTCTACTTGTAAAGAAAAAAGTTGAAGAAAACTGACCTGATTGTGCTATTAAGAAAATTGTAGAAACTTATTAATAAATTATTGCTGAAAACATTGCTTAATATCCATTGACACCTGAAAACAAAGCACTTTGAGTAAAAGAATAACGATCTAGAGTTAGTTATCACGTGGTACAACCAAGGACTCAAACAGGTGAGGCCACGCGCTACCTGTGATTGGGCTGAGTCCAAGGGTCTCATTCTAAAGCTCCTGGGCAACCTACCTTCGGGACAATTTTATATGCAGACACAGACGCAGTGTCTTTTATCCCGTTTCCTTACAGTCCGTGTCACTAGTCTACACCACAGAGCAGCAGAAGAGTGTTAGCAGAGGAAGCGAGAGGAGAGCTTGTTCTAGAAGCAACGTTTATCTGTCTTTAGATCCCAGCTTCTCGATTAATTCTTGAAGAGGTGCCAACTCACGCCGATCGATCAGATTAAACTCCTGGAAAGAGAAGAAGTAAGACTCAACAGACCAATAAAACTCTTTTATCTATTTATCATAAAACGGATCCTGAGTTTCTGAAATCAGAAGAGCAAATGACTTCTGAGAAGATTTAAGATAATTTTTCCTCTTTTTTTACATCACAGGTGTGGGCTGGGAGCTGGCTCAGCAAAGTGCAGTGCACACATCACGCCCCGAGTCTGGTCCCTGCAGCTGCAGAAAGCGCCCAGCCCTGCCCGCAGCCCAGTGCTGGGGGGGGGGGAGCCAGGCGCCCTGGAGCTTCCGGCCAGTGAGTCCAGCCAATCGGTGAGCTCCGGGATCTCAATGTGGCTGGAAACCAAGGAGACACCAGTATCAACCACTGGCCTCCACATGCAAGTATGCATGCATGCACGCTGGTCCTGCGTGCATACACCAGTGATGGGGGCCCCTCCGCATGCACGCTGGTGAATGCTGTGATGGGCACACGCACAGTGATGGGCACACGCACACTGTGATGGGCACACACACGCACACTGTGATGGGCACACACGCACACTGTGATGGGCACACACACGCACACTGTGATGGGCACACACGCACACTGTGATGGGCACACACGCACACTGTGATGGGCACACACGCACACTGTGATGGGCACACACGCACACTGTGATGGGTACACACGCACACTGTGATGGGCACACACACACACTGTGATGGGCACACACACACACACACACTGTGATGGGCACACACACACACACACACACTGTGATGGGCACACACACACACTGTGATGGGCACACACACACACTGTGATGGGCACACATACACACGCACACTGTGATGGGCACACACACACACTGTGATGGGCACACACACACATGCACACTGATGGGCACACACACACGCACACTGTGATGGGCACACACACACACTGTGATGGGCACACACACGCACACTGTGATGGGCACACACGCACACTGTGATGGGCACACACACGCACACTGTGATGGGCACACACGCACACTGTGATGGGCACACACACGCACACTGTGATGGGCACACACGCACACTGTGATGGGCACACACGCACACTGTGATGGGCACACACACACACACTGTGATGGGCACACACACACACTGTGATGGGCACACACACACACTGTGATGGGCACACACACACACTGTGATGGGCACACACACACACACACTGTGATGGGCACACACACACACACACTGTGATGGGCACACGCACACACACACACACTGTGATGGGCACACGCACACACACACACTGTGATGGGCACACACACACACACACACTGTGATGGGCACACACACACACACACTGTGATGGGCACACACACGCACACTGTGATGGGCACACACACACACACACTGTGATGGGCACACACACACACTGTGATGGGCACACACACACACACTGTGATGGGCACACACGCATGCACACTGTGATGGGCACACACACACTGTGATGGGCACACACACACACACACTGTGATGGGCACACACACACACTGTGATGGGCACACACACACACACACACACTGTGATGGGCACACACACACACACACACTGTGATGGGCACACACGCATGCACACTGTGATGGGCACACACACACACATGCACACTGATGGGCACACACACACGCACACACACGCACACTGGTGAACCTGTCACCAGAAACACCAAGCACAACCATAGCCGGCAGGCCAAGCTCCTCGCACACCAGCCTGAGGAGGGACTGAAGGCCAGCGGCCAGCGGCCAGCAGTGGACGACAAGTCAGTGAGTCACAGCAGGCCCAGGACAGGCCCCCGGTGTGCCTGTGGCTGACCACTCGGGCTCCTGAGGTGTTGGCTGGAGGGTCCCCCAGCCCTCCGCGTCCCTTGCAGCTGGCAGCTCATCTGCGTCTTTGGTTCCCCGAGTCGTCCCAGCAGCGTGAACCGAGCTCGGGGCGCGCTCGTTACAGTCAACCGGCCTGTCTGTCGCAGGCTGGCTTGTGGCAAGCAGCTGACAAGAACGGCAGACTGAGGTACAAAGTCCTTGGGGGTCTGACACTGCCCACTCCAAGAGTCAGACTGAACTGAGTGAGCTGACGGCAGGCCGGCTGCTGTGTGCCGAAGACTAGGGTGCATGCCTGGGGTGCGGCCGGTCACGGGGTGCTCTCCACGAAAGGGCAGGAGGGAGCTTAGCATCTGTCCTGTGCTTCTAGAGGCCGCGGGCAGCAGCTGCGGGAGGACGAGCCTCCTTGTGCTGAGCACTGCGGTAGAAAGTGGACATGGAGGTTCACGTAGAAATGACCTGAAAAACCTCAGGGAAGACCGCAAAGCTCCACACATCCACGTGAACTGCGCATGCACACGGGCACCACGCGACCAGCTCAGCGTCAGTCACGACGCATGGTGGCGGGCTGTCCTTGCACTACACACGGAACCACACTACAGAAAAGCTGCCAAGTTTTTCTATCATAATCCGTATGAACGATCAATGAACTCTAAATTAGACAAAAGATACTAATAATTTCTGGCTTTTGATGGATTCCACATAGGTCCATCGTGCTCAGATAATTCTCTGGTATCTTTGTAAGTAATGTTGAGTTACTGTGGTTTTTAGAAGCTCCAATTCTAGGTGCCCATACACCCCATCCCTAGACGACGCATCTTAGTCAGTGGCCTGGCGAACCCCGGGCAGACAGCCGGAAACGGAGACGCTGTTCTGACATCTGGCTCAGACCAATGAACCGGAAGAAGAAAGCAAAGCCAAGCCCCGCTTTACGCCCGTGGTGCCACGCCCCGAGCGCCCACCTGCACGAAGAAGATGAAGTGCTTGAAGGAGGTGTTGAGGTGCGCCTCCTCCTGCAGCTGCATCACCGAGTCGAAGTGCTGGTGGTAAATGTGGGCGTAAACCCGGAACAGACGCTTCAGAATGGTCTTCGCCACCGACATGAAGTTTTTGGGAAACGGGACACCTGTGACAAGCACGCACATCTGTTGGCTTCCACTAGCTGGACGGGACGTCGGATGGCCCGGGAGCAGCCGCGGCCGTACCGTGCCCAGGGGCCCGCTGGGCACAGTCTACAGCAAGGGGAACCCAAGCCCAGGCGGCAGCCGGGGCTCAAGTAGCGCTGCAGGGCTGAGAACCGCCAGCAGCCCCGTCCAGGCGCCAAGCGGCCGCAGTGAGGCGCGGCTAGAAGCCTAACGCAGGCAGCGGGAAGACGCGCCCCCGCATGGCAGGCAGGGGGTGCATGGGAGCCCAGGGTCGGCTCGCGCATCGCGAAAAGCGGAAACACCCCAGCACCCGGAATGATCAGCAGCACAAGGCGAGAAGCATGAGTAAAGAGCACATCCCAAACCAAACAAGACACGAGGCAACGCGCAACCCCACTGCGCACACGTGACAAGGACAGACTGCGGTCAGAGCACAAGACGGCCAGCGCCAGATGCCCAGAGCGCGCTGCTTTCAAGTGCTCAGCGAAAACCGCATCGCTCTAACTGGAAGACGGAAACGAGTGATGCCAGGGTGAGGACAGCAGGCGGGGCCGCCCCATGGCGAGGGGGCGAGGGGCCGCCCCGTGGTAAGCAGGCAGAACAGCTCCGCGTCATCACGCACCGATCTTGGAAGGAAAGAGCGTCTCATCGTCCAGCTGATCCTGCACCCAGGTCATCAAGTAGTCGATATATTTTGGTGCTGAACACTTGATGGGCTTTTTAATATTCGTTCCATCTGCCCAGTGATACTCGTATCTGCAAAGAACAACATGTTATCGTCAGCCCTCCAAACAAACGTGCGCCGTGCACGCCAGTGTCACTGTCATGGTTTGAAATGTGCCCCCCACGGTCTCATGTGTCTGGCAAGGGCCTCGCTGGAGGAAGCAGTCACAAGGGGTGGGCCTTGAGGTGGATGAGTCCCACCCTACCTCCAGGAGAAGTCAGCCTTTGCTCCAAGCAGTCTGCAGCTCTCAGCCTCCAAGATGTCTGCGGTGACTTAGCCTCCTCCAGCTTTGGCCGGCCAGCCATGCCGCCTCTGCTTTGAGAGACTGTCCCTTCCCTCTGGAGCCGTAAGCTGAATAAACCTCCCTTTCTCCCTTAAGTGGCTTGACTTTGGGTGCTCTCTCAGTAGTTATGAGTAACTGTTACAGTCACGGTCTGTCAGTGGGCGCTATATGCAACTATAATTCACAGATAAAGGCTCTGTGTTCCCGACAGAACCGATGTGAAGTGTGACAGTCACAAATGAAGAGAGAGGCCAGAGAAGCGAGCGGGCAGCGCAGGATGGACAGCCTGGCCCGGGAGGCGGATGTGGGGAACACTGGGGAGGGAGGACTGTCCACCGCTGGGAGACCCAGGGTCCCGAGATCCTGCTCCTTGCAGCGAGGCGTGTGTCCTGTCGCTCTATCGCTGCAGAGCGGCGACGACGCCCGAGACTTACGCACAATTCACAGGATGAAGTGTTTTCACAGGCCACAGCCAAATTCAAAATTTCTACTTCAATCTCTTTCATTGATGTTCAAAGAAAACTTAAAACAAAAAATTAACATCCAATGTGTCTGTTCACAGCTCTGGCCCCTGAGTTCAATCTTGGGCTCCCACATGATGGAGAGAACGAGCTTTTGAAAAAGTGTCTTCTGACGTCCACTCGCCTATGTGTCACGGCGTGGCATTCGTGCCTGATTCTTTTTGCTCTCAAAAAGTTTCAAGGGCCCTCTTTATACACACCTGCACACATATGACATATACACATGCACGCACACAGACGCACAATCCTTCCTAAAATACTGTAATAAAAATAGAACTACACACACAGGAGATCTTTTTCCTTTCTACTTCTAGCAAAATCAAAATAGTCACTGTCCGGGAACACTATTTGGACATCAAGATCACATGAAGTCAGTCACGTCGGCAGAATTACTAAGAGGAGGCACAGCAAGACATCCACGGCACGGTGACTTAACGCTTGAAGCGACAGAACTGCACCCTTTTCTTCAGGATCTCTTGGAACTTACTAGTCAACTGTTTTCCTGGCAGACCTGGAGAGACCCCCAGGAATAAACGAGCGCATGCTGGCAAGCACTCTACACCCATCGCTGCCTTCTGAGAACATCGTGAGAACCTCTAGCGTCTGCTCCCTCCCCCTTCTTGTATGTGAACGCGGAGCCCCACCAAGGCCAGAGAACGACTTTGTGAAGTCAGGTCTCCTCCGACTCTGGGTTTCGGGGACAGAAGGCAGACAGGCCTGCGCAGCACGTGGTGACCTGCTCAGTCACCTCCACTGCTGCCACTTCATTAACATCATGAGAGTACCAGAAAAATTCTTCCAAGAAATTCATCTAAAAACGAACAATAGGAACCACAAACAGCAGTTTAAAGAAAGATCTTTCGGGGTATAAGAGAAACTGGAGTCCAAGTCTGCTCATTCCTGCAATAGAACACGCATGCTGCGATGCGACGGACTCACAGAGCCACACTGCATGCTGAGCGCAGCACGCGTGGAGCGGCTCAGTCAGTCTCTGCTTCTAACTCCCGTGGTTACGAAGCGAGCGCGTGAAGCAGGCCTGGCGTACCTGGGACCCGCGGACATCACAGGACAGCTGGTTTCCGTGCAGAATTCTGTGATCGTGCCGTACAGCATGTTGATCTGGTTGAAGAAATCCACGGCTGCGGAGCAACAGCAACTCAGTATTACTCACGCAGGGACGACAGCCGACGGACTGTCACTTTAAATTCTTTTAATTCGCTCAACGACAGAGGAAGTGAGAACGCGACGGAGGAAGTGCCTGTTCTACAAAAGGAGGCCCTGAAACTCCAAAGTCGTAAGAAACGGTGTGGGCCTCTGAGTACCTAAGTCAACTGGGCTCGTCCTAGTTTCTTCAAGGGATGAGAACTCACACCTCGTCACAGGCTTTCGTACAAAACCCTCCCCGCACACGCCGCCCTCCCCCATGCCGCCCAGTCACAGCGCTGACACCGCTCAGGCGTGTGCCTGGCTTGGCTGCACAGTTGGCAGACGTGACCCGCCTCGCACTGCAGGGTGTGTGAGGCCGACAAGGTATAACGCTGCTTTCAACCACCTCTCTGGAGTTCCGTGGGCTTCTCCACAGTGGGGATGGAAGACACGGAGGATCCCGCTGCCTGCTAAGCCACACCGAGCAAGGCTGCCAGCAGACCGTGGCTTGCTTCTGTCTGGAGCACGCAGAAGCCACGTTTCCAACAAAAGACAGCAGGAATGGGTTTATCAGCGTGCGTGCGCACGAGAGGGCACCCAGTGCACGTGCCTGGGGAGGACAAGGGTGGCGCTGAGAAGCACCTGTATTGCTCTACCTCCTTTCTAGTTGTGCTGTGCGGTCCCCGGCTCTGCCTTCAGGACAGAAACTGCGGCCTCCCACCCTTTCCACCTGGCATTTTTATGTGGGATCCGGGATCTGAACTCAGGTCTTGCTTGTGAGGCAAAGACTCTAACCCCTGAGTCATCTCTTTGGCCTGAGTTTATTACTTTTTTTTTAATTTTTTTTATTATTTATTCAATTGTGCGTGTATGCGTGTGTGTGCGTGTGTATGTGTGTGTGTGTGTGTGTGTAGAACCACGGACGAATTCGGGAACCACCATGGACGCCTCCACCTCCTTCTGCCCCGGGATTCACAGGCTCCGCCCTACCAGGACCAGAAACGCAGGCCGCCTCCGCTTCCGCCTGGCGTCTATACGTGGGATCTGGGATCAGAACTCGGGACCTTCTGCCTGCAAGGCAGAGGCTTAACTCCTGAGCCACCTCTCCAGCCCGAGTTTATTACTTTTAAGTGAATTTAAAAGTGTTTAAAATTTTCTCTAAATTTTCCACTTAATTTCCCACCCAGTAACACGAGAAACATGTATGTAAGTAAAAGCTCTTTGGCGTGGTTTTAAACTTAAATTTTGTGTTGGTGGTAGTGTGCACGTGTGTGGACATAAGGCCCTCTCTGTCACTGTCACCTTCTCCCAGGTGTGTCTGTCGCTGGACCTGGGCCGAGCTGCCGAGTCCCAAGGGTCCTCCCGTGTGCCCCCAGCTGAGGTCGCAGGTGGGGTTTTGAACTCAGGTCCTCCTGCTGGCAGCAGATACTCTTACCGCTGGGCTGCCCCGGCTCCCAAATTTGTTTTTTTTTTTTTTTTTTGGTGTATGTCTGTGCACGATTGCATGCGTGTGTGCACATGTGAGAGCATGTGCTTTGTGTGTGTGTGCAAGAGGTGACTTGAATGTGCATGTTCAGTCATTTTTAAGAGAATACAGGGATTCTGAGACCCACAGGTTTGGCTAACTCAGCAGTAATTCTCAGAAGAACCCAAGGCTGACGGAGGCCAGGGCTTCCTTCCTAACCACAAGCTAATCTGAACCAAGTTACTGGGGGATTCCTGATGCGGGGACCTCACAGGTTCCAATGACACCTGAGCCCCCACTTTGCATGTCCTCACTAAAGCTTTCACAGCGCTCCTCAGCCTCAAGAGCACTTCTGGGGGGAGCATGGCTGGGAGAGCACGTCTGGGGGGAGCACTGCTGGGGGAGCACGTGCTAGGGAGAGCACTGATGGGAGGAGTACATGCTAGGGGGAGCACTGCTGGAAAAGACCAATACTGCGGGGAGCAAATGCTCGGGGGAGCACTGCTGGGAGGAACACTACTGTGGGGAAGCACATGCTAGGAGGAGCACTGCTGGGAGGAGCACTGATGTGGGGAGCACTGCTGGAAGGAGCACTTCTGGGAGGAGCACTGCTGGAAGGAGCACTTCTGGGAGGAGCACTGCTGTGGGGAGTACTGCTGGGAGGAGCACTTCTGGGAGGAGCACTGCTGGAAGGAGCACTTCTGGGAGGAGCACTGCTGTGGGGAGTACTGCTGGGAGGAGCACTGCTGTGGGGAGTACTGCTGGGAGGAGCACTGCTAGGAGGAGCACTGCTGGGAGGAGCACTAATGTGGGGAGCACTGCTGGGAGGAGCACTGATGTGGGGAGCACTGATGTGAGGAGCACTGATGTGAGGAGCACTGATGTGGGGAGCACTGATGTGAGGAGCACTGATGTGGGGAGCACTGATGTGGGGAGCACTGATGTGGGGAGCACTGATGTGGGGAGCACTGATGTGGGGAGCACTTCTGGGAAGAGCACTGCTGGGAGGAGCACTAATGTGGGGAGCACTGCTGGAAGGAGCACTGCTGTGGGGAGCACTAATGGGAGCACTGATGGGAGGAGCATTGCTGGGAGGAGCACTGCTGTGGGGAGCACTGATGGGGGAGCACTGATGGGAGCACTGCTGGGAGGAGCACTGATGTGGGGAGCACTTCTGGGAAGAGCACTGATGTGGGGAGCTCTGCTGGGAGGAGCACTGCTGGGAGGAGCATTGATGTGGGGAGCACTGCCGGGAGGAGCACTGCTGTGGGGAGCACATGCTAGGAGCAGTACCGGGAGGAGCAAATGCTCACAGGAGCACTGCTGGGGGAGCATTGATGGGGGGAGCACTGCTGGACATAGTGATTCTGACGGTCACCGTGGTGACACCTACGGAAGACGACCCACTCACAGACCTGAGCAGGTCCCACAGCTCAAAGCCGGAACTCACTGTTGACGGCGATCCACTCGTTGAGGTCCTCGCCCTCGGGCAACATGACGGCCTGCCGCAGGTTACCGCTGCCCAGCGTGGCCTCCGCATGCTTCAGGAGCTCGTACTGGTGCGAACCTTCCGGGATGTTCTTCTTGGGCTTGAACGTTTTGGAGGAACGGCTGCTGCTGCAGTCAGAGCAGACGTGGGTGAGGGCTACTGTACACGCGACCCTCGGCCCAAGCGCAGACACATAAACTGCTGCAGGTCAAAGGAGACACGGATGACGCCTGTACTACACACGTGAGCCTTAGGCCCCAGGCGGGCGGTATTGTTGTAGGCACATGAACTGCTGTGTGGAAAGTGCTCCCCGAAATGCGTGCAGAGAGAGGGAGCAACTTCAGAAGACAGCAGCACTGCCTAGCACACAGGAAATCCTAGTTGAATCCCCAGGTGCGCGCGCGCGCACACACACACGTAGGAGCAGCAGCAGAATCTAAGCAAAGGAGGTTTCTAAATTATGCAGTGAGCCCCTCCACCCTGACACCCAACGTAACAATTTGTTTTCTAAAGTTGTTCTAGTGAAAATCCAGCCACAGTCCTACAGTCTCCAAGGACAAGAGGAAGCAAGGAGACACACCCACAGCACAGACTTCCGTACAGCAGTAAGAAGGAGCAAAGTTCGTAAGCATTACGGAACCACGTCTGTGAAACCTTCTTTGAGAGCCAGAGAGAAAGAGGGCGTGGCACAGTGTGTGCGTGGAGGTCGTGGACAGCGTCCGGAAGCCAGTTCTTTCTACCCACCGTGGGCTCCGGGAAGCGCACAGCGCGCCGTCTGCAGACAAGTGTGTTCGCCTGCCGAGCCACCTCCCCGGTCCACAGTCTACTTGCTAACGCACAGAATCAGCGCAAAACATGTCAACACTGCAGACTACTTCTTCAGAGGGGAAGGAAGAGAACAGACCTCTGGACTTCCACTGTACCCGAGGAATGTGAATTTTAAGCAACAGTGTAGTCATCTGAAGAATTGTGAAAGTGTAAAGCTCAAACATGAAGAACAGCTGTTGTGACCAAGGAAGCACTAAATTAGAAGGACCGATAAGACAGGAAATGAAACCTAGAAAATCAACGTGAAATGACTTATCAATATGGCCTATGTTGTAGTATGATCGTAAAACTTGTGACATCATAGGGACAGCTAAAATGATCCATAAGGTCATTTCATATTTATATGAAAATATTCATAAAGCACATATGGTATGAGACTCGCGTCCAATGTTAGCTCGTTAAGTTTTACAACTCAATGCACCACATAAACATGTGCAGAACATGTTTATGTCAACAGAGAAACCCATGAATGGGACAACTCATGGGCATTAACCCAACTCAAAATGCGAAAAGGCCTCAAACAGCCTATTCCAAGAATATGCCCGCTGGCACCCCAGAGACTCCACTTCCCACACAGGTGGCTTTGACACAAGGAACAAGAGACAGGCAGGTGAGGGTGGGCGTTCCGAACCTCACGTGTAAAATGGGGTCAGGCTTTGGAAAAGTCTGGCAGATTCTCAAAAGGCTTCACATGTAAGGCTCACCTGAACCAGCGGTCTACTCCAAGCACATGCCAGAGGTGTAAACATACCCCCCCACACACACAGCCTGGACCCGACTGTTCACACCATCACGACTCACAACTACCAAGAAGTGGCAAAGAAACCAAGGTCACCACCAGCATTATCGGCTTTAAATACAGACGTTCAAGGCAGGCCTGGAGATGAGGTGCAGGACCCCAGGTCAAGGCCAGTCTCAAGACAAGAACCTGTCTCAAAGAAAGAAGCAAAAAAAAAAAAAAAAGAACAGCAAGACAGGTGGACGGGTCGGGCTGACCACCTGAGTTCGATCCTTAGGAGCCCAAACATGGTGCTGGAGAGATGGCTCAGGTTTTAAGCCTCTGTCTGGCAGGCAGAAGATCCTGAGTTCAGATCCAGGACTCCCCGTAAAAACACCAGGCAGAAATGGTGGTAGCACTAGGGTGATTCCCAAAGCCACCCTTGGGCCTCCACAGGCACACAAACACACAAATTAAAAATGAATATATATATGAAAACAGAGAATTCACTTTCAAAAGTTGTCCTTTCAACTCCACTTGTAAGGAGGGTGTATACCTCCCTCCCTCTCTCAAATACATACTTTAAAAAAAATTAAAAACACCTTCACATTTAAGTCCAAAAGGCAAGTGTATGCGCACAAACCATTAACTAAGCACGTGTAGCATGCAAACATGTAAGTCTAAATCACGACATCAGGCGTGGCCGTAAAGACCTGCAATGCCGGCACTCAGGAGGCAGAAGTCTGGCTTACAAGTTTCAAACTAGCCAGGGCCACACAGGAAGACTAATTCAAAAACGAAACGAAAAGCAATCATGCAAAATCACACCAAAAAAAAAAAAAAATCACTTTTTGATGTGGTCATCATGTTACAGAAACGACATCTTCAAGGAAATAAACCAACGAGCTTGCCCATGGCCCGCAGCTCAGGCAGAGCAGATGTCTACCCCAGTTGCGTGCCCAACACAGTGAAATAAAAAATTGATGAACCAGAGGAAGGACAACGAAACCTGACTCAGTAGCGCCACAATGGCAAGCACTACAAAGAACCCGACTTTCTCATGTTAAAGAAATGGGTAGTTTCCAACAGTAGGTCGGTCATTTGCCTACCAAATAGACCAAGGATTTGTGACTTCAAACCTCACAGCTGCCAGGAGGTGCAGAATAGAATGAAATGGAATTGGATGCGAACGAAATGGAAATGGAATTTTTTTCTAAAATTCTATATAACTCAATAAAACGGAATATAAAAAAGTTCAACACGCGGACTGCGATCCCAAGAGTGGACATTTATCTGATCGCACCCTGCTCATTCATATGCACGGTGGAGAGAAGAACCTAGGGGTCCATGAGGTGCCAGGGCAAAGCTGCTCAAGTGTTCGGGCGTGAGCGGAGTCTGCAGCAACTTCTACTTTGCTTTGGGGCCCGGAGCGTCGCGGGTCCTGTGCCAACAGAGCGCACGCAACTGCCCCGGCCCGCGGCCCCCTGGCGCCCTCGGCCTGGGCACTTCTCCGCGGGGGTCACGGCCATCGGGCCTCGGAGCCGAGCGTCCGCCCGGAGCCCGTGCGCCCCGCGATGCAGCCCCCCCATGCAGCCCCGTGCGCCCCGCGATGCAGCCCTGCGATGCAGCCCCGTGCGCCCCGCGATGCAGCCCCCCGATGCAGCCCCGTGCGCCCCGCGACGCAGCCCCCCGATGCAGCCCCGTGCGCCCCGCGACGCAGCCCCCCGATGCAGCCCCGTGCGCCCCGCGACGCAGCCCCCCGATGCAGCCCTGTGCGCCCCGCGATGCAGCCCCCCGATGCAGCCCCGCCGGCCCGCCGGCCGCGGCCACCTGACCCCGCCCCGCCCTCGGCGCACTCACAAGAGGAAGCTCATCTTCGGTCCTCGCCGCGGGCCCCTCGCCGCGGGCCCCCGCTCCGGTCGGGACTCGGCAGCGGCGCGGGAACCGGGAGGAGGCGGCGGCGGCCCGTCCTCTGCCCCGCGGCCGGGGCTCCGAGACCAGGTGCAGCCGCGAAGCGCCCTGTGCACACCGCAGCCTCCGCCTCACCCACCTCCGATGCCCGAAATGCGGAACCAAGTGAAATCTCGCGAGACTAGACTCCGCCCCGCAGGCCCCGCCCATCTAGTTTCGCCCCGCCCACTTCTCCAAGGCTGAGGGACTTAGAGGCGCCCTCCTCACCCTCCGGCCCTTTTAGAGATCAGCCAATCAACGTTCAGCAGCCTGTGTCTGCTGGCGGGCGAGCGCCCTGGCCCTCTGCAAGAGCTGCGGCTCCTGCTGCAGCGCCCGTGGGTGGTTGAGCACTGACATTAAACATTAAACTTAATTATATCTATTTAAGAGCGAGACAACAGAGAGAGGAAGAGAGAGAGAGAGAGAGAGAGATAGAGGAAATGCACACATGCACCGTGTGGGCTTCCGGGGAATTGAACTCAGGTCTCCAGAGCAGGCCCCCTGCTCTTTGAATTACCTCACCAGACCTTTGAGGTTTTGGGGGTTATTTGGGTTTTGCTTTTGTTTTTTTCAAGTGTAGTCTTTAATTGTGATATGTTTTACAAAGCATAAGCTGTGCCTGCTTCTGTGTTTTGGTGTACTGTGTGTGTAATTGTTGCGAGCACTATCTCATTCTTGAACATTTACCACTCATTTCCTGCCTCCCCCAACTCCTAGCAAACAGTACTTTAACGTTTCTTTATTTAACACACAAAATAATCCGTTTCTATGGTATTGTTATAATGCATGTCATTATGTCTGATTCTTACTCATGCCCATCCTCCTGGCTGGTCCTCTTCCCCAAATAGTTACAGATATTCCATTACCTCTTCCCTGCCCCCTCCCCCCTCTCAAATAAATATTTTTAAAAGACCCTGAACTTACCATCATGGGGTTAGAATTGTTTACTGACTTTATTTAATTGTGTATCATCTGACACACTAGCTTTTAGATGTTTGTTTGTTTGCTGAGGCCTTGTATAACCCAGGCTATGTTGTACAAGGCCTTGAACTCTGATCCTCCTGCACACACCTCCCGAGTGAAGGAGGACCGGTCTGTACCGCCCCACTTTGGCTCCTTCCATTAGTTTTGCAGTGTCGTGGCATCTGACTTAAAGCGCATACTTCCCTGTTATAGTAGGAGAGCAGCTGAACGAGGACACGTGATGATAACATTAAAGATTATAGTTATAAAAAATACACTGTAGGCTGGAGAGCTGGCTCGTGGGTTAACACTCTGCCTAGCAAGCAAAAGGACCTGAGTTTGGATCCCAGGTCCCACATGAAAAACGCCACGCAGAAATGGTGGCGACCTGCATTTCTGGCCGCGGTGGGCGGAGCCTGGGAAATCCCAGAGCGAAGCAAGAAAGAAGTAGAAGTGATCCAGGATGATTCCCGAAGTCACCCTTGATCCTCCACAGGGACACACAGTGCCCTCTGACACACACACACACACACACACACACAAGGCAATGTAAGGTGAGATAGCTGAGCAGGTAAGATATCTGCTTATAAACTTGGCCATTTGATTTTGATCCCCAGAAACCCAGATGGTGGAAGGAGAGAACTGATTTCTGAAAGTTGTCCTCTGACCTGCACTCATGCAGCACAGCATGCATGCATGTGTTTCTCTCTTTCTCTCTCTCTCTCTCTCTCTCTCTCTCTCTCTCTCTCTCTCTCTCTGTCTCAACCATTTTAAACATACACTATGAGAATGAAAGAACTCCAGGAAAATTACCCCATTTTTTGTTAGGACTGTCCTTCAAGTGGGAGAGTTAGCAAACTGTAAAGCGTTGGGTTTAGGCAAGAAGTCTTGTGGATTAGAGGGAATCCCCCATTAATGTTTGAACATCAAAGATAAGCTTGGGGGGGAAGGAAAGAGAAGCTACTACTTGTTAATTGCTTGGGGCTACTTGGTCCCTACCCACTCCCAGGACCACACAAAGATGGAGGAGAGGGGACGCCCCTTATTCTTTCTTTGGCTCAGGGCACACCTCTGGCTCCAGCAAACACCCCAAACAGAGCCCAGCAGCAGATGACCACTGGCCGCTCCCCACCCCTCCTGGTCACTCAGTTCCCCTCTTTTAGATTGTCCTTGGACAGAAATTGCAAGCTTGCAATTCAATCTGTCAGCTTCCAGAACTATCTGGAACTATCTCCAGCTTTACGCTGGCCTCTTCCCCAGCACAGTCAGTGCAGGGACCTGCCTGTCCCCATAGCTGGTGATATCAGGGGCTCATGCTTCTAGCCTCCCTCCCAAGTGAGCGTCTGAGCTGACCTGGTTGTGAAAGAAATCCGAAAGAAATCAAAAACCCATTCAAGCAAAGAAGCCAGATGGAATCTGCTTTTTTGAAAATGTTCTTAGTCCAACATTAGCCGGCAAAACCAACCAACCAAACAAACAAACGAAAAACAATTGGGGGGGTTTCCAAAACCCAACTCAGGATGACAGCGCCTGGGGCTATCGTGCTTGAATCTAGACTGCTTCCTCTTTCAGTCCTGGCCTTGGCCCATCAAGTCTCTCAGTGCCATACCTAAGGGTACAGTGATTGGCTGGAGATTTCCTCTCGGTTAGATTAAGATCTTTGAGCTCATTCCCAGCGTTCAGGAACATGTTTTGTCTTTGCTGGACAAGTGTTTGCATCTCAGGTGTGTAATGGGATCGCTGTAGGTGAACATGAGAGACGCACAGTGTGGTTCTCAGGAGACTTGTCAGTTACAAACAGTTACACTGTTTTGACTTGTGTAATGGTGAGAGATCATCCAAAGTCAAATAACTTAAGGGAGAAAGGGAGATTTATTCACCTTAGGGTTCCAGAGGAGAGATACAGTCTTCACGGCAGACACGGCGTAGCTGGCTGGCCGAAGCTGGAGACAGGCTACCGAGAGGCTGAGAGCTGCAAGACAGGAGACTCTCCCTTCTTCTCTATCTTCTGTTCTGAGACTATCTGGTCCCCTACTGGGAGGTTCCAACGACATCTAGGGCTGGTCTTTGTATTACCCAGATAATCCCTTCAGGTGGTCTCAGCTGATCTTGCCAGGTGTGGTCTCTCTCAGCTGCTCTTGGTTAATGCCAAGTGTGTCGAGTTGACACCCAGGATTAACTAGCGCGACTGAAGGGGTAGGGTTTCGTGGGTTGGGGATCTGAGGAGACGCGATCCGTGCTGGCGGGGAAGGAAGGCCATTATCTATTACCTATGTCTCTATCTATAGCATCTATTTATTTTTATTATGTTTGCAGAGCCTTTAAGGTGCCTAGCACACAGCAGCGCTCAGACATTTGCAGGATGAATGAATGAACTCTAGCTGGGGTTGGCCGGGCTGGGCCGACAACAGTTGCATCAGGCAGGGGCTTGACGGCTTGAGCCAATCAGAGCGCGTTCCCGGGGTCTCTGCGCCTGGGAGGGCCTGGCTGCGGCTCTCCATCCTCCAATCCCCAGCAGGGCTCTACCGGTCCTGGCTCACGGTTAGTAAAGACCGCCGATTGGCTCCAGCAGGCCCGACAGACAGCCGGTGTTGGGCGCGGGGACCAATGGGCGTCGGCGGGAGGCGGGCCCACCGCGGGAGGTATAGCCGGGCGCCCGGCGCGCGCGGTCCTCTCCGGCGCGGGCACCGGCGGGCCATGGCTGCGGCTTCCCTCTTATCCGCGCTGGCCGCGCGGCTGCTGCGCCCGGCGGCCGGCTGCCACCTGCGCCATCGGCCCTTCCACCTGGCCACGGTTCGGTAGGTGGGTCGGGGCCGCGGAGGACGGGGCGGCGCGTGGACGGGCGTCCCCGGGAGCATCGTCCCGGCGGGGGCCACGAGGGGTGTGGCGGGCGACGTGGCGCGGAGCGCGCGGTGCGGGGCGAAGGCTCCAGGGTCGCCCCGGGACGCGCGAACGTTACACGCGGAACTTGCCGGCCGCGACGGGGAGCCCTGGCCCGGGGAAAGCCGGGGCCAGCGTCCCGAGATCGCTGCCCGGTGCCAGCCCGCTCTTTCCCGGGACCCTAGCGGCAGCCAGGCTCGGTGCAGGCTGATGAAATCCCCGAGCCCGCTTGCTCCAGGGGACCCGACTTCCCTCCTCCGGGGGTGGGTGTGGCTGGGCGCCTGGCGGGGAGGCGATGCCCTGCGGTCTTGCGGGCGCTGAGCGGCGGTGCGGTTCCACTCGGGGCGCCCGGAGCTTGTGGGGCGGCCGGGCCGCCGGGAGGTGCTGTCTCGTGGAGAGTTACAACGTTGCAAGATGAGTTCGGGGGAGGGGGGCAGGGGGTGGCACAACCTTGGGAAGTTTACCACCCATCGTTCAGCAGAAATAGTCAGAGCCAGGCGTGGTGGGATAACACCTGAGGCTGGAGGATTTGCCCCAAATTAAAAGCCAGCTTGGACTGCATAGCGCCTTCGAGGCCAGCCTGCAGTGCTGGATTGTCTCAAAATAAAAAAGGAAAAAAAAATGTAATTATGATGATGACTTTCGTATTGTATTTTTACTGCGATTGAAAAAACAAATGCCCAGGCTCAGCCAGATGGCTCAAATGGTGACGACACTTGTTCCAGAAGCCTGGAGTCTCGCGGAACCCAGAACACAACGTTGGAGACTCAAGTTCTGGGGAAGACCGGGAATGCTCCATTTGCATTTCTCTCAGGATATGATTGTTTTTGCCTGATCTTCCTGGACCTCCAAACTTTTATTCCACAACCTAGTTTGAAGGAGTGTCAATTCTTTTGCCACATCCATAGATGGTTTGCTAGCCAGAGAGCCCGGTGCTGCGGACCCAATAGCTTCTTTCCAGAAGATTCAGCCTGTACCTGCCGTAGTGGCACTCCCGCGGACCTGGAACACAAGTGTCATGTCCTTTCAGTGTTAAAAATGCCATTAGTGACATTTCTAGACTGGGGAAATGGCTCAGTGGTTCAAGCCTTTGTCTTGCAAGAAAAAGGTCCTGAGTTTGGATCCGCAGATCCCAAGTAAAAATGCCACGTGTGTGTGTATGTGTGTGTGTGTGTGTGTGTGTGTGTGTGTGTGTGTGTGAGGGGTGGCGGTTCCCTACTTGTAACCTCTACCTGGAAGGTAAGAGGCTGTGAATTAAGTCAAAGTAGCCGTAATGGAGTGCTCTAGGCTTAATTAGAGACTCGTTCATAACTGCAAAGTGGAAGGGCAAACAAGGATGATTCCTCCACTGGTACACACATTCAAGTACATACATACACGCGCACACTCACGCACACCCATCCATCTGCAAACACGTATGCACACATACATGCAGGCATCCAAAGGAGGAAGCTCAGAAGGCCCCACCGCTCCTAGAGGATCTATGGATAGCCACTGATTGGGGGGGAGGTGAGAGAAATTTTCTCCAGTGGTGTAGCCACTGGTAAGTTGCCTATGCTCCGGTATAAAAGTCATAATAAAACTCATTATTGTACATAATCAGTATAGGCTAATAAAAGACATGCCCAAGGCCCCGTTTGTTGGAACATAGGATTCTGGGTGTATATGTGTGTTAATGAAAAATTGAAGCCACTTCTTGGAGGGTGCTGAAGGTTGTCTTTGTCCGTCCCTGACGTCTCTCCAGCCCCATCTTTCATTACTGTGCTCTGGCTGGCTGTCGACCCGATGCACCTATGTTGCTGATCCAGAGAGTCCTGGAGAAGCTCCTCCGCTTCATCATGGCTCTCGCCCTGGCCTGGTCCTTCCTCTGCCTCTCTGGGAAGCAGCCTGTCACTGCGACTGTGTCTGGTGGAAACAGTGCCTGGCCAGCCAGGGATTTCAGAACAGACTCATAGCTGGACAAAGAGTACTGCTGTCTCCTAGGAGACCATGGGCCAGAGGGGGAGATGGATTTTGGAGGTAGAAGTTTACTCTTAATTCTTGTCTCTAACGCCTGACAGTTTCTTCTGTGTATACCAGGATTTTCATATTAGACCGAAGATCGCTGAAAGTAGTATGTGTGACGTCCTAACAAAAGACCTACTGCTAGCCAGCAGGGTTGCCATTCTTGTATTTGGGGCCTGAACTGAGGGTCCCACCTCTCTGTTTTTCTGGGGTTGGCAGTGACTTTACCTGCCCTTGGCAGAGGACGTGGCGGGAGTTCTGCAGGTGTCTCACGCTCGGCAGAGTAGGAACGCTGTGGGGAGGTAGCGTGCGGTTTGTTTGAAAGGTCTCCTCGCCTGGGGCTCTTGGTTGACTGTTGCTGTTGGCTTTTTTTTAAAGCAAATTGGCATAACATCCAGAACCTGCCTTTGGAGGCGGAAGCCAGGACTTGGAACACTGACTTCTCCCAGAACCCTGTGTCCTTCGCTCTCATTTATCATTCGCAGGCCGAGTGGGCTGCCCCGGTTTTCTCTGTGATAGCTGATTCCAAAGAAATTGTCAGAAAGTGCAAGGCCAATCCTCCTGAGTGTATGTGCACCAGCGTGGGCATGTGTGCGATTCCTTGCTAGTATGTGAAAGGCTTCTTTGTCTTCTGAAATAGTTCATTTAATTTATTCATTTGAGAGAGAGAGAGAATGCACACAGATGCCCTGGGGGACTTAGAACCATTTTTGTCCTTCCACTTCGTGGGCTTTCGGGGATCGAACTCAGGTCTCTAGGTTTGCCCGCAGGTGCCTTGCCCACTGAGCTATCTCTCTGGCCCTTTTTCCTCTGTTCTATTCATTTATTTGAGAGAGAGAGAGAGAAAACATGCAGGCATGCAGAAGTTGCTTCTTTCCTTCTGCCATATGGACTGCCTTTCTACGCCGAGCCCTGTATATGTAATGTGTATATATCCAGTGTGCATAGTATATCTTTGTGTATATATTTAAGTAAAATATGTAAAATATATGTTCCATGAAATTGTTTATAGAGACACTTTCCTATCCCAGCCAACCGAGAGCTAGCTCTGTAGTCCAGGATGACTTTGAACTTCTGGTCTTCCTCGTCTGCCTCTTTCAGTGCTGGGAGAGCAGACACGCGTCCTCACACAGTTCATGCTGTGTGGGGACAATCCCAGGGCTTTGCGTGCTAGGCAAGCACCGTCCCCACTGGTCTCAGGCCTGAGCATGTATGCATGTGTGACCCCAACTGTACACTTACTTTGTCACATACACAGACCCAAGAGGAAACGGTACGGAGTTAGGCTCATTGAACCTACGCGCCTAGCGCTTTCCATGTAAGTTATTTCAAACAGGTGACGCCCCTCACCTGTAGGCTTTGGTTCTGTAGCGCCCAGGGTGGGGGTTCTTTCTGGCCGACCAGGGGTGTTTACGTCAGCACCGCCCTGCAAGGAAGTTTCTTCAGCTCTGCAGTGGAGTGCCTTGTGTGTCGCGCCTGGATGTACTTACTGTGGATCTACTCTAAATTCCGTTGTATAGTTGGTGCCGGCTCGTAGTCAAGTCTGGTAAGAGTACTTGGTTTGCAAAACATTAGATGATGACACCTCACAAGATGCCGTCGCTGCCCCGCCCCCGCCCCCTCCGCACTGTCTGTCTGAACCCAAGGTCCATCCGTGTACCTGGGACAGAGATACCGGGGAGGGGGAAAATGCACTTGGGTGTGTAAGTCTGGTGACCCGTCAAGTTTGTTTCCGGGACCTCAACAAAAACGCCAGATGCGCCCATCGTGAGATGTGAAGCCGAGGCAGGGAAATGGGCTAGCCCAGGAGATGCCCCATGGCAAACACGAGGCGGACCCTGCCGCAGGAAGGTGGGGCGCAGGTGCCGACTCCGGGCGTGGTCCACTGACAGGCATGCTGCGGGGTATGCCTGGGCAGGCTGTGGCATACATACATGCCCTTCCCCGTGTGCCCATGCACAATAAGTAGAGTTTAAAAAGTCATTGAGGAGGCTAGAGAGGTGGCTCAGGGGTTAAGCCTCTGCCTTGCAGGCAGAAGGTGCTGAGTTCGGATCCTAGACCCCAGGTATAGACGCCAGGCGGAAGCGGGGGCGACTTGTGTTTCTGGTCCTGGTAGGGCGGAGCCTGTGAATCCCGGGGAAGAGTAAACAAGGAGGTAGCGGAGGCATCCATGGTGGTTCCCGAATTCGCCCGTGGTTCTACATACACATACACACAGGCGCACACGCATATACGCACAATTGAATAATAATAAAAAAAATTTTTAAAAATCATTGAATTCTTTTGTTGCGTTAAGACACGGAGGGTCAGTGTGAGGTTGGCATGTAGCCACGGGCCGTAGAACAAGGCCCTGGAGGCTCAGAATGAGCCCCGTCTCGCCTGGTACCGCGTTACCCCTGCGGCTCCACCAGTGCTGCCAGGGAACAAATGGTCGCTGGTCTTGAGGTTCATGTCACCCCGTCTTTGACACCGGAAAAGCCTAGAGGCAAGGGCCTGTTTTCCCAGAATCCTTTGTCTGAAGAGAGGCCTGGGGGGGTTGGCCACTGGCCCTTGGGAGGGGACCCTCACAGAGAACCACAGGCCCCAGCAGGCCGATCTCAGCCCAGGCGGACAGCAGCTATGTGTTCGGGCACCCCCACACCCCGGCCTTCCCATCTCGCCAAGACGTGTTCTCTGCTCAGCTTCTGTGTCATCTCCCATCAGCGACTTCTCTGAGGGTCTAGTGAGCGGTCCCGGGGGACCTGGTTCAGGCTTCGTGGGGGCCAAGCGTTGGCTCCAGCTTCACGCTGGTCACGTGCTCGCCGGCTGTGCCGATGAGCTGTGGGGTCGTGGGGTGGAGCACATTCCGCTCTTACCAGAAGAGTCCCCCACAAGGTACTGTGGGCATTCTGGGCTTCAACCTGGCCCGAGTATCGTCAGTGGTCAGCCCTCTGTATCTGTGGGTTCGCCCCGGCCGCGGATGGAAACTTCCGGGGGGAAACTGCATCTGCACTGAACACTTGCAAAACTGATTTATTAGGGTAACAACGGTGGGTCTGCCTTGTCTGTGAGTTCAGGTCTGGGTGTTGTAGTTCTGAGTTAGGTCTGTGAGTTACTTCTGTGAGGTCTCTGTGTTAGGTCTGTAAGTTAGTTGTCTGTGTTAAGTCTGTGAGTGATGTACAGGTAATTTAGTGGGTGGAGGGTAGACATAGGTTATACACAGATACTTTACCCTTCTATTTTCCTTTTCTCCATTTTCATGAGTTTATATGTGTCGAGCAGTTACATGTATAAGCATCACATGTGTATAGGCACACGTATGCGCAGGTCCACTGGAGGCCCAAGTTGGCACCAGGAATTGTCCTCGATTGCTCTTTCACCATACTGTTTTGAGACGGGGACTCTAGGGGGGACCCAGAGCTCCCCCGTAGGGCTGGTCTAGCTGGCGGCTTGCCTTGGGGATTCCCAGACTCTGCCTTGGAAGCCGGAAGCAAGGCCACCTGGCATTTTAAGTGGGATTCAAGTCCAAACGCTGGTCCTCTTGCTTGTGTGGCAAGCATTTTAACTGCTGTGGTATTTCCCCAGCCCCTACACTGTTCTAGCGAGGGACTTGGTCTTCCGCGGGAGGGGGGGATCCTGGAGCCAGCACCCCACAGAGGAGACACTGTATTAGAAAGCAACGTCTCAAGCTGGAGAGATGGCTCAGGGGTTAAGACTCGGCTTCACAAGCAGAAGGTCCTGAGGTGCCAGGTCCCATGTAAAAATGCCAGGTGGAAATGGTGGCCTGCACTTCCAGCCCTGGTGGGTGGAGCCTGGGAAATCCCAGAGCGAAACAAGGAAGGAGAAGCAATCCAGATGATTCCCAAAGTCATCCTTGGCTCTCCACAGGGTTATACAGTGCCCTCTGATGCGCGCGCGCGCACACACACACACACACACACACACACTAAATAAATAAATAAAATATATTTTAAAAGAAAGCACCATTTATTTAAAAGTCAGTCCACTCCCAGGGAGGCGAGACCCTATACTAACACTGGCAAGCGTTAGTAACATCCCAACAGGATGTAAACTTTGGAGAAACACATGATTTCTCAGTGGTGAGGGACTGGAGAAATGCCAGTTGAAATAATGGAACTTTCTAGAGTGATGGGAGGTGGCCCTGAGAGTGGAGACCCTGACCCGAGGCCCCACCTGGCTGGCGGGGACAGAAGCCTCCCAAGATTCAGATGAGTTGTCTCGGTCCTCTTGGTCCCCTAAACCTGTGGCTGGGGGCGAGTTCACCCCTTCGAACTGTCTTTGATTTCAGTCGCCTCTCACGGTCAGCGTTCCAATCTAGTCTTCCGTGGGATTCGACAACAGCTTTATACAGTTTGAACTTCACTTTTTTTTTTTTTTTTTTTTTTTCTTTCTCCAAACATCCCAGTGACATTTTTGTTTGGTGACTCCGTTGCCTTCTGCAGAAACGAAGCTGTTGTCATTTCCGGGAGGAAACTGGCCCAGCAGATCAAGGAAGAAGTGAGGCAGGAGGTGGACGAGTGGGTGGCCTCAGGGAACAAGCGGCCGCACCTCAGTGTGATTCTGGTGGGCGAGAATCCTGCCAGTCACTCCTACGTCCTCAACAAAACCCGGGCGGCAGCCGACGTGGGTGAGTGAGTGTCCCCGTGGGCGGGTGAGTGTCCCCGTGGGCCGGTGTCCACCCCCGCTGATGACCAATCTTTGCGCACCTTCAGAAGGACTTTCAGGTCAGGGCTGGACCCAGGTCGGCAGGCTCGGTGTGTTCTGGGCTTGGTCAGCGTCCTGCCAGCACTTCGGGGCTGACCTTGAACCCAGCTTCCATCTGCCCCGGGGCAGCTGGAGAAGGGGGTGGGGAAGGTTGAGCGATGGCGTGCGAGGCCTGAGGATGTGGCCGGCTGCACACGGGTGAAGGAAGCGTCTGGTTTCTGGGAACTGACTTCGACTTCTTGGCTTGCTGGTTCTCATGCCGACCGGGCTGCTCAGAGTGGTTGAGCTGAATGACGGCTGAGTTTGTGCCCGAGGAACCACAGATTTCCGGGGGACAGGCAGGGGGCAAGGGGCCCGGATGTCCGCGGCCTGCTCACCCGGAGTCTGTGACCGGGGGCTGGGTCAGCTCATCAGCCCGGGGGTCCCTTTGCTTCTTCAGCGTTGAGACCCTTGCCCTTTTAGTTTGAAGCCTTTCGAAGCTTCTAGAAAACAGCACAGCCTAACTTTTTAAGTCATCAGGAAGTAGTGGAAAGAGCTTGACTTCCTGGTTTGAAAGCTCTGGCCTCCTGACTCAAAGTGAGGGTCGGGTGGGCGGCGCGGGGCGCCGGCCTCGAGTTGGCAGGATGCTGTGGGTGAAATACACTTTGGGGCTGGCATCCCAGCCGTGGGTGGACTCGCAGCGTGAAAGGCTCATGTAGGAGGAGGCGCGTGATTAACCTCGACCTCTTCTGCTGATAGGAATCAACAGCGAGACGATTGTGAAACCCGCTTCCATTTCAGAGGAGGAGCTGCTGAATCTGATTAATAAATTAAACAACGACGAAAACGTGGACGGCCTCCTCGTTCAGCTGCCGCTCCCAGGTGCGCTCTGGACCCCCGTGCCCCAGAGGCCACCATGTGCCCCTGGCCTTCGTTCAGCTTTGACGTAAAGCCCGCTTCATGCCAACGACACGGCTCGGGGGACAAGGGGGCTTGCGACCCAAGTCACCTGAGCACCCCAGAACTTTCGTGCAGATGGATGGAGAGAACTGACTCCAAGATTCAGCCTCTGACAGTAATGTGTGCATATGGCATGCCCAGCATTCACACACGCACACGCCATGCACACGCTCAGAATCATACATACATACATACATACATAATATTAATAAAGGTTGACCATTTTATGACAGTCAGGGGCTGGAGACTCAGGGGTCAAAGCCTTTGCCCTACATGCAGAAGGACCTGAGTTCAGATCCCCAGATTTTACATAAAAATGCCGGGTGAAAATCGTGGCAGCCTGTACTTCATGGGAAACCCCAGAGCAAAGCAGTAAATAAGGAGGTAGAACAATCCAGGATGATTCCCAAAGTCACCCCCTTCCACGGGAACACCCACTCAAGTGAACACACACACACACACAGATAAAATAAATAACAAACATACTTAGAATACCAATTGTCCTTTAGTTTGATACAGAAGTGTTGGCTTGTTTATTTGTTCCAGAGAAGGGGGTGATGGGAATTCACATGCATGCCACTGGGGCGATGGGGGTACACACGCATTCCATAGTGCATGGGCGGGTGTCAGAAGAAGCCAGTTCTCTGCAGAAGTCACTTCTCTCCTTCCACTAGGTGGGCTTCTAGGGATCAAACTTGGGTCTCCAGGTTTGTGAGCAGGCGCCCGGCCCGCCGAGCTAACTCCCGTCTGGGGTGTGTTCGTGTGGGGCGGTGATGAGAAGCATCCATTGTTTCACTAGGTGGCCCAGACTGGCCTTGAACGTGGTGCCCCTTCAGCCTCGGCCTCCCGAGTGCTCTCTGGTGTGAACCACCCCGTCCTACTTGACTCGGAGGACAGCGGGGGAAGGATGCCAGCTGTGGTGTTTGGCGTGCGGCTTAGCTTGCCGTAGCTTCCTATGTGGCCTGGCATCCAGTCACAGTACTGAAGTGAATGTATTCGTGGGGCTGGAGAGATGGCTCAGAAGTTCCGCCTCTGCCTGGCAAGCAGAAGGACCTGAGTTCAGATCCCGCGTAAAACACTGGGCGGAAATGACGGTGGCCTGCACTTCTGGCCCTGGAAGGAGGAGCCCGGGAAACCCCGGAGCAAAGCCAAAAGCAAGTAGAACAATCCAGGATGACTCCTGAGTCATCCCTTGGCCTCCACAGACACACAGTGTCCTCTGATACACACACAGTGCCCTCTGATACACACACAGTGTCCTCTGATACATACACGGTGCCCTCTGATACATACACGGTGCCCTCTGATACATACACGGTGCCCTCTCTGATACACACACGGTGCCCTCTCTGATACACACACGGTGCCCTCTGATACACACGCATGCACGCACAAACATGAAAGAAGAGTGGATTTGGGAGCAAGTGGAGCCGCAGCCCCTTCACCGCAGGGGTTTAAGGCCTGACTTGTCTTTCAGAGCACATCGATGAGAGGAAGATCTGCAATGCGGTTTCTCCGGACAAGGATGTGGATGGTTTTCACGTCATCAACGTGGGGCGGATGTGCTTGGACCAATATTCCATGCTCCCCGCGACCCCCTGGGGGGTGTGGGAGATCATAAAGCGAACTGGTAGGTGCTCACCTGAACCTGGAGCTGCACAGCTTCCGGAGTCCCCAGTCCAAATATTCAAAAATCCTGAGTGTTCTGAAATCTGACACCTTTCGGGCTCCCTGGGTTTCTGGATTAGGAGAGTCGCTCCAGTAGGATCTGTGCACTTCTGGGCGTGTTTCAGCTAAGGAGAGTCCCTGTACGCGCACCCCAGCGTGCGGCCCCGGCCCTGCCTTCCACCCTGCAGAGCGAGTCAGTCAGCTGCCAGTGACGGCCCACCTTTCTGTCTTACACACTGATGGCGGCCCACCCTACCATAGCCACTGTGGCGGCCCACCTTCCTTCATAGTCACCCGTGGCGGCCCACCTCCTACCACACTCATGGGACAGTTCACCCTCCCGCCACACTCAGGGGGCAGTTCACCCTCCCGCCACACTCATGGGACAGTTCACCCTCCTGTCACACTCACGGGACAGTTCACCCTCCTGTCACACTCACGGGGCAGTTCACCCTCCTGCCACACTCACGGGACAGTTCACCCTCCTGTCACACTCACGGGACACTTCACCCTCCCGTCACACTCACGGGACACTTCACCCTCCCGTCACACTCACGGGACAGTTCACCCTCCTGCCACACGGGACAGTTCACCCTCCCATCACACTCACGGGACACTTCACCCTCCCGCCACACTGCCGCGGCCCACCTTCTGAGGACCCCCCCTTCCTTCCATACCCCAGGAAGGAAGCAGAAGCTCTTCACAGCAGTGCCCGCACGTTAACGTCTGTGGCTTTCAGGACACTTCCCTGAGCGACCGCGTGACAGACGGGTCTTGTTCCTGAGCGGCCGGGTCGCCTGACCTCCTCGGCGTCCTCCTCAGACAGTCCTTGTTTGTTCCAGGCATCCCGACCCTGGGGAAGAACGTGGTGGTGGCTGGGAGGTCGAAGAACGTGGGGATGCCCATCGCCATGCTGCTGCACACGGACGGGGCGCACGAACGCCCCGGAGGTGAGCTGCTGTCTCGGAGCCGTGCGGGCTTTTGCTTTAAGAACGTCCAAGTGGGGCCGGGGTGCAGGCTCTGGGTTGAAGCCTGTGCGGCACGAGCAAAAGGATCTGAGTTCAGATCCCACATAGAAACTGCCGAGTGGAAACCCCAGAGCCAAGCAATAGGGGGGAGAGCCATCCAAGATGATCCCTGATGTCACCTTTGGGCCTCCCCAGACACACACTCAAGGCACACTCTTGTACCCACGCGTGTACACCCACCCACACGCGACATAGGCACATACATGCATGAGAAAAAGAAAACAAGGAGCTGGAAGAGGCATCGTGGCACTTGTGTGTGTTTCGTGCCAGCGGTGTGACTCAGAGTGTCGCTGTGTGTCCAGCACTGTTCTCAGACTCTCCAAGGACAGGCGAGTCTTTCTTCATCACGCAACTGGCCTCAAGCAAACTCACATTTAAGTAAAACATGTTGCAGACAGGAAGCTTTCCGTTATGACTGTGCTAGTACTAAGAAGTGGTTCTTACTCAAAATTGGTATCCTGCTCTGTATCATCTGATAGGGGAAAAAAAATCTTAGGCTGGACCCATGAGACGGCTTAGCAGGTAATGATGGGCACTTGCTGTCAAGCCTCGTAACCTGAGTTCAATTCCTGGAACCCACGTGGCAGAAGGAGAGAACCGACTCTCTCAACTTGTCCTCTGACTTCTACACGTGCACTGTGACATGCATGTAGACACGCGCATGCACACACACACACACACACACACACACACACACAGTATTTCTAGAAAGATTTGTAGGATATCACAAAGTGGAATGGACAGGAGTACAGTATGCCACGTAACGTTCTGTCAGTTTTTCTAGGAAAAGCCTCATGAGTGTTTGCAGGATTGTTGTCATAACAATCTGACACTATTATATCAGAAACAGTAGGAAAACTATATTTCTAGGTATAGAAAAAAATTAAAATAAAAAGAGCAATAAAACTCCCCTTGAATAATCCTAGTTTTGTTTAATTAGAAAGGTACATGGAAAAGGAGTTAATCGAATGAGTGACTGAAGGGAGGAGCTGGGAGCGATGGGAAGTTTTTTCGGAGGTGCACAGGTGGGACGTGTGGCAGGAGGGTCGGGCTGTTACTTCCCAGAGACGTTGCGTTTCCTGTGGAGACTCGGAGCCCAGCACAGTCCCAGCTTGGATCTGGAGTCAAGATGTCTGCTTCCCCCTCGCAGGCGACGCCACCGTTACCATATCTCACCGGTACACTCCCAAAGAGCAGCTGAAGAAGCACACGGTTCTTGCTGATATCGTGGTGTCTGCGGCAGGTGAGGCTCCGAGCACGGTGCGGATGAGCCTCCCCCTCCCCCCCCGCCGCCCACCCTGGCAGTGACCCGTCCAGCTGCCTCCACACTGGGGAGAGGTCGCCGCTGCCAACACAGCTGGTGTTCTAGGGGTTGGAAGCCGCATTAGTGAGTTCCACGGGCCTCTGGAACTCGGGGGCCAAGGAGCTTGGCAGGGGGCGCTCTCGGCAGGGAGCGATGCTTTGTGCGTCTCTTACAGGTATACCGAACCTCATCACCGCAGACATGATCAAGGATGGGGCGGCCGTCATCGACGTGGGGATCAACAGGGTTCAAGACCCCGTCACCTTGAAGCCCAAGTTGGTTGGAGACGTGGATTTTGAAGGTGAGAGGCGTGATTGTTTGAGAACAAAAAATCCAGGCGGTACCGTTTAAAATGCTTTCACGTTTTTTTAAAAAGGGAGTTCTTTCCTTACAAAAACAAGGCATTTTATTTTGGTGTGTGCGGGTACACGCCTATGGTCAGAGGACAGCCTCGGGGTGTCAGGTCTTGTCTTCCTTGTTTGAGACGGGTCTGCTTTGCTCTGGGCCCGGTTCTTCCAGAGAATTCCGTATCTGCCCCCATCTCTCTGAGACTGCAGACATGCGCACTGGTTAGCTTTTCCACCAATTGCAGGCTCCAAACACGGGCCGCTGGGCTTACGCAGCTAAGGCTTTACCCACTGGCCCCAAAGAACTCTTTTGAGCATGATGTACTTTAGGTGGTTTGCTTTGCTTTGCTTTTGACTGAATTCATAATGGAAACCACCGCCTGATTTCATCAAGTCTGAGACTTGAAGCATCGTTCTCCTAGACCGTCTCCTGCTGTCCCACCTGGACCTCCCCTGCACTGTCGTTTCCTAAAAGCTGATTTGTCAGCTTTGCTGAGAGTAGCAGCACAGGTCTGCGGTGTTAAAATGGACCAAGCAGAATGTGTTCCTTTGTTTTATTATTACTCTTGCACGTGTGGGTGTGTATATGGAAGAGGGCATTATGTGTGCCCACGAATGCCCAAGGGTGACTTTGGGAATCATCCTCAGCTGTTCTACTTCCCTGTGCTGAGCGCTGGGGTTTCCTAGGCTCTGCCTGCCAAGGCCGGAAGTGCCTGTCACCACCACTTCTGCCCGATGTGTTTACATAGGATCTGGAGCACAGTTTGTTTGTTTGTTTGGTTTTTTGCTTGTGAGGCAAAGACTTTAACCCCTGGGCCATCTCTGCAGGCACTCTTAGTATTTTATGCTATGTCTACTTAGTGCACATGTGAGCGCATGCCCAGAGAGCACGTGAGGTCAGAGGGCAGCATGAGGCTTCCCCCAGCCGCGCCACCTTATTTTCTGAGACAGAGTTGCGCTTTTACCAGCTCCTCACCTCCATAGCGCCAGCGTTTCAGACCTGGGCCACCGATTCCAGCTTTTCATGTGGGTTCCGGGGTGCACTGGGGGTCCAGGGGCTTCATTGGCTGAGCCGTCTCCCCGGCCCCGCGTGGCACTGGACAGCACCCGTGGCTCGAGTGGCACAGCCTGTCTTGTCCTGCAGGTGTCAGGAGGAAGGCCGGTTACATCACCCCCGTGCCCGGCGGCGTGGGCCCCATGACCGTGGCAATGCTCATGAAGAACACTGTTATTGCCGCAAAGAAAGTGCTGAGGCCGGACGAGCTGGAGGTGCCGAAGCCCAAAGCCAGGGGGGCGGCCACCAGCTAGCCCCCCAGTGCCGTGAGCCGCGCCGGTCCTGGAGGCAAGGCGGGCCGCCAGGAGCGCAGCGTTGATAACTTACTCTGGCGAGGGTTGAACGCGAAGCTCTGTATTTATTGAAAGCTGAAGTGGTGGCGCACGCGGAGCTCCGTCACTCACCTGTGCCTCCAGGGTCCTGCTGGGTCATCTGGTCTCGGCCACGCGGAGCCACCCACCTGTTGGTGACACGGGAGCCCCCTGTGGCACCGAGGGTGGGTGCTGAGCGTGGTTGGCGACTTGCCTCTTCCAGGCGTTTCCAAGTGCTATTCCCCCGAGACCCGGGAAGGTCTCGGGTCTTCTGAGCTCAACTTGTCAAACCAAAGGAAAAAAACGTCACCAGGGGAAATTAGGAAAAGGTCAAGAAGTGGGGGGCGGTCACCGTGGAGAGCAAGGCACTTCTCGCCGGCACTCACTGGATTTCCCCGGGAGAGCTGAATTACTGGTTTGGAAAAAGTCCACCAGAGCACGGCTTCCCCCCTGTCACCGCGAGCTGTTCCTAGCGGCTCCGCGGCCGGCGTCCACGCTGCCCTCCCGTGATTAGTCGCCAGCCATGAGCTCTCCCCATTTTGGTTTTCTGGGACCGAAAGGCTTTTTATAAATTATTTGTGCGTCTCGTCGCGTTTGGCTTTTGCAGCACCCTTAGGCTTCCTGAAGTTTCTTTGGAGTGTCTGCTTGGTTGCTGTGGTAGACCTCAAAGCCTATTTTTGAAAAACAAAGCTTGCACATGATGATCGCGTGTCAGCTCGTGTGAGTTCAAAGCTTCCTTTCCACCAAAGAGCCGACGCCGCTGCTGCTTGTCTCTGACGTTTGCTGTTCGCTTTCCTGGGTTTTAAGAGCTTGGCTCCACATCAGATTTAATCGGACTTGTGTATTTAAGGGTTTTGTTGCTGATCTTTTTTTAATAAAAAAAAATGGAGTTTCTGAAATGCTTGCTCATCGTACCTCCTTTCCCGCCTCCACAGGCGCGTGCAGGCGCACTCAGACATACACACATGCCCACCCACATGCAAACATGCGCTATTCCATATAAACATTCTCCATGGACACTCCAATCTAGCTCTTTCTAATTACACCCACGCTGGAGCCTGTACTTTGTTTGAGGCCTAATGGAGAAGCCGGTCTCCTTTTGACCCCAATAGGTAGTTCTGACTCAAAAGCTTCATCTGTAAGATTCATGTATTGACTATGTGCTAAGCCACACCCTTAATTTATACAAGACTGCCCGGGACTTTTCCGTGCTAATTCTCAACATGCGTGCAAACACACGGGCACGCGCGCACAGTGACTACGTCCTGCTGCGTGAAAGCGCTAGTTGAGGTTGGGTGCTGACAGCTGTGGGCATAGGAGGAAGACGTTGTGCCCGGCAGCCTGAGGCAAGGTCCACCCCACCGCAGGCCCAGCCCTGCCTCGTTACTCAACACCAAGAGAGAAGCAGACACAGTTATGTTTTATTGAAGCACACGTACATCCAAGTGGACAGACTGACTGAATGGATTAAAGCCATGTGCTGACCCATAAAGGCTACTGAAGTTAAAATGTCCACGTTTCAAGGTAAAAATGTGTGGGTCCGTTTACAAAAAGCCAACACTTTTCTGGCTTGTTGAAGTCATCAAGCACGTTGCCATTTGAAGAGACGTAACGCTTCTACAGTTCAGTTTGGACAAGGTGATAACTGGATCAGTGGGACTTTGAAACCTGTAAGTCGTTAGCTCTCCCATGATTGGTTCCTGGGGAGGTTTTGGCTTGGCAAAGCAACCTAAGCAACAGGGCTGCTTTTGACTCGTAGCAGCGTGCTAGGCTGGCTAGCAACGCAGCTCTTACCTTACAAAACGTTAGCACTAACGGAAATGCTCCTAAGAGGGACAGTTCAGGACCCCCAAACACATCAGCGTCTCTGGGGAGTCCAGAGATGCAAAGGGTCATTTGCTGATGGGGCTGCAGATTTCAAGTGCAGAACAAGTGGCCACAGGTTCACTGGCGGACCTCGGCTTTGGGGCTCAAACTCAGAAAGTTGCTGTCCTTAGTCTGCATCGCAGCCTATACTTCACCCCGAACGGCCCGAGGGGACGAGGAGTTTTAGTCTGGTTTGCAATTGTCTGGTTACAGTTCCTTGTCCAGGTTGACAGGAGGGCTCACACCCACACCAGGGGCCAAAGGAAGTGACCACACCACACTGGGAGAGAGACAGCCCTCACTTGCCAGACCGGCATGTCTGACCACGGGTACAGAAGGGTGGCGGCTTTCATAACCCGCTCCCTCCATCTTACCCGCCCACCATGAGCTGGGCCTTGCTATCATTTCTCCTGCTTGGGACCTAATTCAACCAACTTCTCACAACTCTGCCCAGAGCTCGGAGCCTCAGCTGCCAAGTTGACACCGGTATCTAACCGTGGCAGCAACCCAGTGGAGAGATGGGCTCCTCCCCCGAGCTCAGCATTGCTGTGAGCAGGCAAAGCTTACCCTGCCTGGTCCCCACATGAGAACATTCGAAAAAACGCAAGTCATCTACTCGATTTCAAGCTAACCTTTAAATTTTACTTTAAGTCCACTATCACCCAAGGGTGTTAGGATCTGGGGAGGCTTCGTGTCTATGCAAAGGAAGAGGAGAGGCGTGTTTGGCTGAATGGCCTTCCGGTGCCCTGTCTGCTTGCGGCCACAGGGACGTGAAGGGCTCTTCCATCCGACCTGTCCCCCCCTGCAGCAGCTGTGTCCCCCTAGAGGGTGGTCTCACTGCAGGCCTCTCTCCCATAGTCCTCCGCGTCTGTGAAGTCCAGGTCAGACGCCATCTGGATCTTCACCTGCGGTACCATGAACACCGGGCTCCGGGAGCAGCCGAAGGCGGGACAAGAGATTCTGAAGCGGAAGGTGATGCTGAGCGAGAAGGGAGGAGGGTGAGTGTCTCGCTGCGACAGGGCAAAGGGCCGTGGCTGCTTGTGAAGGGCGCAGCTTTTTACACAGGGCCTTACGTAGCCTCAAACGACAGGGCGCCAAGAGGGACCTTGATCCGCCTCTCCCCCCACCCCCTTCCCCGGGGCTAGGATTACAAGCGTGTGGAAGTGTCCTGTCTGCTGGGCTTTCCGCCAGAGGCCCTGAACCAACCCCCCCCCCGCCCCCTGTTTTCACCTATTAGGGTCTCAGCCAGAGCGAGCTCTCTAGATCCACTCTGGTTACCCCCCTGTCAAAGGCCTGCTGCTTCATCTCCCTGTGGCTTTCCACAATGCCTCAGGGCCACAGCCTGGAATGGCTCCCGTCCTCCGTGGGTCTCCCTGATCTGTCCTGGGATCTCCAGACGAGCGATTCTCTCGCGTGTGCCCGTGACTGATCTTACAAGAGGATGCCCGGGTCTCATCCGTGCATCCTTCTGAGGTCACCACGTTTGTGTTAGTTTAAACACGGGCACGTCTCAGAGCCTTTCACTGCAGTGAAAACCTGCTGTGAGCGGTGTCTGCTCCCGTCTCTTTTCACGCATTGGTGGAACCCCAGAATAAGGGGGAAGTGCCCGTCTCTGGTTTCTGATCTCGCTCTGGGCCTGGATCGCCTAGTCTGACCGCCCACTCCCGTATGTTTTTCAAAGAATGGCTTTGTGTGGCGTAACAGGTGCTTGGAAATCTCGGTCCAAATTCTCTCTCTACTCACTGAGGTTGGGACTAGTAGAGACTTGGTTTAATCCAGGCTTTGAATGTAAACACCTGAGGACAGAGTATTGTTTTTCTCCTGATGTAGCCATAGGGGTCAAGGAGCCCAGATTGAGGGTGTGGGGTGAGAAGGACATAACTGGACATGTGACACATCTAGACTGGCCTGCAGCACAGGGCAGTTTGGCCTGGAGAGAAGCTTCCTGCTGGCACTGAGACGGCTCAACTTCGGACTGTGCCCTTGGGTGACAACCACGTGGAAATGTACTGGGCTCTTGACTGGGGGCCGCCTTCGCGGTGACTAATGATGGATCCGGAATTGCGTGAATCCTGTCCGCTCCAGGGCCCGAGATCGACGGCTGGCGGTGGCTGCCTATGTCTACCAGCTTTGCCCAGCTCACTCTGCCTGTGTAATTAAATGCCAAACATGTCCAATCTCTTCATATGTGGATACCAAGGATCAAGTGCTGGCACGGCGGCTCCTAGTGTCCCTCAGAGGTCTCGGTCCCTCAGAGGTAGCCCAGGCTGGCCTCAGAGGTCTCAGGTAGCCCAGGCTGGCCTCAGTGATGTCAGGTAGCCCAGGCTGGCCTCAGAGGTCTCAGGTAGCCCAGGCTGGCCTCAGATGTCTCAGCCCAGGCTGGCCTCAGAGGTCTCAGGTAGCCCAGGCTGGCCTCAGATGTCTCAGCCCAGGCTGGCCTCAGAGGTCTCAGGTAGCCCAGGCTGGCCTCAGTGATGTCAGGTAGCCCAGGCTGGCCTCAGTGATGTCAGGTAGCCCAGGCTGGCCTCAGAAGTCTCGGGTAGCCCAGGCTGGCCTCCAACAGGACATGCAGCTGAGCAGGACCGGGACCTCCTTGTCCTCCTGCCTCCACCTCCCAAGTCCTGGCATTACAGACACGCAGCATCGCAACTGGTTTATGCAGTGCCGGGACTTGAACCCAAGGCTAAGGTGCACAGACGTGCACTCCACCAACTGAGCCGCAACCCCAACCCTTTCCTCGTGCTTTGGTCTCTACTTAATCTTGGCTTTGTACTTAACTTACTTTAACCTTCTTCCTGGCCTTGCTTTTATATTTTATTTTGCACGTCTGTGTGTGTGTGTGCGTTGTGTTTATACTAGGGGGCACTTGGATGTGTGTCCCTGTGGAGGCCCAAGGGTGACATCAGAAGTCATCCTGGATTGCTCTACCTCATTCCTTTGCTCTGAGGTTCCCCAGGCTCTGCCTTTCTGGGCTAGAATGACAGGTGGACCACCTTACCCACCTGGCATTTTTTTAAAATCAATTTTATCTACTTTTACAAGCATACTGAGTATTTATCCCAGCTCCTCTCCCTCTCTCCTGCCTCCTATCTGCTCCCTTCCTTTCACTATTCTCCCTCCCATCCTTCTGCCCGCATGCCTCAATGGACCTCAGGGTTCCCTCTCCCCCCGGCATGTTTACGTGGGACCTCAGGATCCGAACTCAGGCCCTTTTGCTTTCGAGGCAAAGGCTCTAACCCTTGAGCATCTCCCCAGTCCCCTTGCTGCTATTTTACTCCATAGAGTGTTAAAGGACCACGCGCTTGATCCTTTGTGCACATCCATCTAGAGTTCAGTGACAGACACGCACGCCGTGCCTCATTGATGTTTACTTGCAATGGTCCATGTGGTATTTGGTGGTATTTGGAATGGATCGCTCTGCGTCTTATGACTGCGCACACTTGGTCAAGAGCGCACGCTTGCTTCTTGACCACTGTCACTCTGCGTCCCACGGCACAGGCCGGCCTGGCAAATCCCAGCCCCTCGGGCTTCTAGCCACTGCTTACTTTCCTGCTGCCCTTGCCATCTGCGGAGCGGCCCTTACCTTCGGTCCAGCTCTGAACCGCTGAAGGAGGGCTCAGAAGGAGTAACTCCAGCTGGAAGATCTTTTCCCTGGAGGAAAATGGAGATGCGGAGGTGAGTCGCGTGAGCCGCGACACTGGGCACATTCTGCCTCTAGTGGCCCTACCAGGTCTGATCGCTGATCGATACCCTGTGACCACCGCTGGGAGGGGGCACCGGGGCCCCTCAGAAACACTGTTTCTGGGTCAATCCTCGGGCTCTAGGCCGGCTGGGGGGTGGGGACGAGGCGTGCAGAGGGTCCGTGATGAAGAGGAAGGCTGATGATGGACCAGGGGAAGGGAAGGGAGGGTGAGGAGCCTGGCTGATCTTGTCGCTGCGTGGGGACAGTCGGGGGCCAGCCGCGAGGAATCTGGAAGGGTCTCCCCTCCCCTGCGGAAGCCCAGCCAGCCTCAGGGCTGACGTCACACAGACGTCTGCTTCTCCAGAGAGTGGAGAGCTGGCCCTGGTGAGAGATCAGGGCCGGGGTCTAAAGTGTCCTCAGAAAGCAAAGGGGGCCCAGGGGCCGCATTTGGACTGATGTGGTTGGAAGGGGGGGGCTCCAGGCTCCGGAGGAAGGGAAGGTGGCCATCGGCTGGCGACCCGACACTCCTGGGTGACTCTCTGAGCTCTGCCTGGCACCGGGGTCTCCAGCCTCCACGTCACCTGGAGCCCGGAGTGAGCAGGGAATGGGCCGAGGACGACTAGTGGGTGAAGGAGACAGGAGGGGCTTTACTTACTGGCAGCACAGTGGATACCGTTTTGGGGGTCGGATGGGACCCTTTCCATGGGAATCTTTATAACGGAGGGAGGAGGGAACCGGGGCTGGAGAAAGACAGCAGGAAAGGCCGATGAGCACAGCACACCCCGGGTGTCTCGGACACACGTGCACGCGCCGTGTGCAGACCATCGCCTACCACCCGGACTCAGCAGTGAGGGTGCTGCAAACGCTGGGCCACTGAGAGAGAAGGGGGTCGGTCGGCACTGGGGACGCAGGGCAGGGATGGGGTGGGGGGAGGCGATGCGGGAAGGGTGTCACTAGCCCGCGATGTATCTGCCATGCACGGGGATGAAGCTCGCAGGGTGACTGTGCTGTGAAGACGCGTGAGATGATGTGTGTGTCTGACTCCGTCGCCCGCTGATCACGGTACAGTATGTTTCCAGTTTCTGGCACGTGGGAACCACTCAAACATTTACTGAGCAAATTGATAAAAGACAAAGCGCTTGTCTTTAAGGACACTTGGACTCCTTTGTGTGCCTGTATGTATGTAAGTGGTGTGTGTGTATATATGTGTGAGTGGTGTGTGTATATGCATGTGTGTGAATGGTGTGTATGCATGCATGTACACACATGTGTATGAGTGATATGCATGTGTGCATGTATGTGTATGTGCATGGATGGGTGTGATATGTGTATGCATGTATGTGTATGTGTGTGACTGGTATATACATGTTTGTATGTAAGTTGTGTGTGAGTGGCATGTGTATGCATGTATGTGTATGAGGATGTGTGTGCATGCATGTGAGTGGTGTGTGCATGTGTGTGAATGGTGTGTATGCATGCACATATATGTATGTATGTGTGTGTGGTGTATGCATGTGCACACACAGAACCAGAGGAGGACATCCATATCCTGAGCTACCTCTTCCCACGCTATTCCTCTCAGACTCTCTCTGCAGGTCCCCACTGCACCTGAAGCCAGCAAACAACAGCGACGTGCCCGGGCACTGGGTCCCGGGCACTGGGCCCCGGGCACACACGCAGCCATGTCTGGCTTTCTCTGTGGGTGCTGTGCCTTGAACTCAGTTCCCCTTCTTCTTTCGACCGGGTCATGTGTACAGGTTGCCCGTGTATGTAGCCGAGGATGGTCTGGAACTAACTGGCTCCTCCTGCTGCATGAGTGCCACGTGCACGGTGCCAGCACGTGTGCGCGGTGCCAGCACGTGTGCGCGCCGGGCAAGCACTCTACCGAGTGAGAGACGCAGCTGCAGTCCCTGACTCTGTTTCTCTGGTTTAGCCGTCTACCTCTGCAGGTTATCTACAAACATCATGGGAACGGATGGCGGGCACCCTGCTCTGGAAGAGGACAGCGGTCCTCCGATCATTGGAGGATGACGTAATCCCTACCCTCCCCGAGGATTTGCCTAGAACAGAGTAGGTGACAGCTTGTGGGCTCCGGTCAACTGGGAAGATGGGCGCCAGGCCTCCAGAGAGGCCGTGGTCAGAGTCAGGGACAATGTTCTCAGTTCTCTGTTGGACATTCAGCGACGTGTCCATCTGGGAAGTCGCTTCCCCTTGAGAGACGGTGCCTCCCTTTGTCATGAGCCCGAGAACCACACGGTCTTTATACCGAATATCTGGAGATTGACTCTTCAGTCTGGAGCAGATCCCTGAGTGCTGTTGGGGGGGGACAGGGGAGCAGGGGGACAACCAAGTGGTCCCAGGCCTCCAGGAAATGCAGCCGTTCTCCTTTCCAGGAGAGCACGCGCCTCTTCCCCACGTTAATTCCCAGCAGGCAGCAAAGCTTGTCCCCAGGGTCACGTGCCTGTCCTGGAGTCCAGGGTCCTCGTAAGAGCCCACCGGACCCCCCAGGCTCCTCGTAAGAGCCCACTGGACCCCCCCAGGCTCCTCGTAAGAGCCCACTGGACCCCCCCCAGGCTCCTCGTAAGAGCCCACTGGCCCCCCCCAGGCTCCTTGTAAGAGCCCACCGGACCCCCCTCTATTCTGGGGGGACCTCTTTGTTACCGTCTCCATGCACAGCCCCTTATTGCCCTGGGGATCTTGCGGCTGGAAATGGAGGTGGGCGGATGCCTGTATCTGGACAGGGGGCTTAACAAGTCTGATACCTTGGAGACCATCATGGGAACAGATGGGCTCTTGCACCCCTAGACCAGGGAGGGGGAGCCCCAGGCCGCCTGGACCAGGCCAGGCACTGCTACGGGCTTCCTGAAAAGCCGCCCCTCACTCTGGGGGACCTGGACGGGGGAGGGAGGGGTCTCTGGGCCCGCAGCCCAGCCTGGGGCAGCGGCTCACACCTCCTCCTCGCCGTCGTCCTGGGCTTCTCTCCTCCTCCTCCTCCTCTTGTCCGCGTCCTTCTTCTCCTTCTCGGGGAGGATGTTGTCGATCCAGGCCAGGTCGTGCTGGGAGAAGACGAAGTCCAGGAGCCTTCGCACGATGATGAGCCCCAGGATCTGTGGGGGGGGGGGGGCAGAGAGGTCACTGCGGTCCCACGCGGCTCATACGCACACGCGGCCCAGACGCCTGGGAGGAGCGAGGGTTCATCCTCGTGCGCATGCTCGGCGTGGCAGGAGAGGGGAATTGGCCGCGCCTGTCCCTGCACGAGCTGAGCATACACGCTCCCCCGTCGGAGCCCTGAGCCCACTCTCCGTGCCAGAACCGCCTGCCAGGACGGAATTCCCCCTGCTGTGGTGGGTCTCCCCACATCCACGAGACCACGCCCACAGGCTCGCCCAGGGTGTGCCTTAACACAAGGCTGGCCTCGAACTCGCAGCAGCCATTCAGCTCTGTGTCCTGAAGGCTGAGTATGAGCGTGTGTCGCTGCTGCCGCCGCCGCTGTCGCCGCCGCCGGTTTTCAGTCTCCTGCATTCCAGGCTGGCCGTGGACTCTCCAGCTGAGGCTGTTTTTGCACCCTCCCCCCAATCCTCCTGCTTCCCAGGTGCACCCCCACATCTAGCAGGAGCTCAGAGGACGAGGCCCGTCCATCACCAAGACCCAGCCATACGGTGAAGGCAGGGGCCACCTTCACCCTGCACGGAGCGTGGCGATTGGGCCATTCTTGGAAGCAAGCATGCAGATTTGGGGGCAGGACAAACCCAGATGTGCCTCTGAAAGCAAGTCAGTGGGTGCTGGGAACATGGGCGGGAGAGGAGCTGTCTACACAGGTAGAGCCGCTCTATGTCGTGACCTTGAGGTACAAGAGTGCGACTGGTGACTTACTGCTAAACGTTAAGATGAGAAATCGCTGAAATCCCAAGACAGCCAAGGGCGGAAGTTTCAAAGGGTGCCCCTCCCCATGGCCTTCACCTGCATGAGGCTCTTTGGTGGTCTCAACACCTCCCCTTCCCCACTGCTACTTCTGCAAAGTCCTCCTTGGCTTGCTCCACCTCTGCCCTGCTTTAAAGAGAAAATGAACGCACAAGCCGAACTGGGGACTGGAGTTCTTGGAGTGATCTTAACTCTAGCCCACCGATGCATAAAGCCCCCCCTCCCACCGTAACTGGTGTATGAGGCAGATGCTGGCAACAGTCTCCGTCTAAAATCCCCGCTGTATGCGCTCGCCAGACCAAGGGGGGCACAGAATCTGCCGCGCTATTTTGCAAACCAGACAGAGGGCTGCACATGCTGCTTTGCATCCCGGGGCAGGATGCATCCCTCTTCGGCTGGCTCTGAGCCTTAGGAAGCGGGGTCGCCCAGTGTGAGGGAGACACTCTTTAGCTTGAGGCAGACTGGGCGGGCGTGTGGGGAAAGGCCTGGCTGCGTCATTGGGAAGATCCCATGCACCAAGCAAGACTATGTCCAGATGAAGGTGGCAAAAGCAGGCAGGCACGCGTTTCCTGTTTCCTGCTCCGAGCAGCGGCTGCTGTGTCAGCCCAGCTCCTGCTCCGGCCCCAAAGCTTCCCCGCAATGATGGACCAGGCGCTGGTTGAAGCAGGTGTGTCAGCCTGACACTGAGCTCTGGCACATCTGTGGAGAACCAGTGAAGGCCCTGAGCAAGCCTGCGGAGATTGTCCAAGAGGTGGGAGGACCCAGCCTACAGTGGATGGGTAAGCTGCAGCGAGCTGGTTCAGTCGTTCAGCGTACTTCCGCAGACTCACGGGCTGGCAATCCCTTGCACGGCAGTTCCCTTGGCCCCCGGCGTGGGAATGAACTCTTCACAAGAATCGTACACAAGGACCAAAGGCTTCATTCCCCTCAGCTGCTTGGGGGCGAGTTGATCGGCAACGTGAAGAGAAGTAGTGTAGTCCACAGACGGTAGCCTCAAGCCCTGCGTCCCTACATCGTTCGCATAGGAGCAAGGTGCTGTGGACTCAAAGCACCACCCACAGGCCCTCGGGGGCCGGAGCCACGCTCAGGAAATGAAGCCCCCGAGGACGGGGTGAGGCAGGGTCTGGATCCCCTTCCAGCGCGCCCCTGTGTACGTGCATTCGCCCGTGGACGGCCCGAGTGTCCCCTCTGGCTCCGACTGACTTCCTGGGACTGAACTGAAGGAGGAGCGTCTTCTCCTCATCAAACGTTTTCTCTTCCTTCCTGTTCTTGAGACGGGACCTCCGGAAGCCCTCGGACCTTGAGTTTATGGCGGTCCTTGCTTCTCCCTCCTCCCGAGTGCCCGCATCACAGGCACGCGCCACAAGGCCGCGTCTGTTACTGTGGTTTTCAAGTTTTATTTCTGTTCTTGTTTTGAAAGAGGGGTCGTGTTTGAATGTGAGTCCCCCCACCTCCAGGCTCCTGTGCTTCAATCCCTCGCTGCTGGTGATGTCCGGGAAGGTTTGGCATCTTTAAGAGGCGGAGCTTTGATGGAGGAAGGCAGGTCACGGGCCGGCCATGAGGTTTGCTCTGCTCTCTCTGCCCCACGACGGCTGCGGTTTCGGGCCAGCCTGGGCTACAACCCCCTATTCTTTGGTCTCAGCTTCCCCCTCGCTGGGTTCCTGCCTGGTGCCTGGACCCGATTTCATGTATTTTAAATTCCTGATTCTCTGCTTGTTGCTATCTGCTCCAACTCTGTCTTTATTATCTTTTCAAATGCAGTTATTTTGTTTGGCTTAAGGTCCATATTCAGTGCGCCTGAGACCAGCTAGAAGTGCATCTTCCTGGCTTTCTGGTTTGCCCCGCCTCTCCGGTCCCACCTGTTCTCCTGCGTGGTCCCTTTAAGGTCCCGCTATACTGACACTCTGTCCTCCACCTCTGGTGCCGACCCTCCCAACGACGCTGAGCCCAGAGCCTGCCTGTGCCCCCTTACCATGACTGGAAAGATGATGGCGGCCACGGTAGACTTGAGGATCCAGAGCACGACCAGGCAGAGGATCTGCACCAGGGTGAAGAGGTGGATCCGGCGCAGGGGCACGTGGCGCAGGAAGGCGTGGTCCGGCTGGTGCTTGGCCGGCATCAGGAAAAGTTTGCAGCGTTCCCAGAACTGCAAGAACAGGGCTCAGTCAGGCAGCCCCCGGGGGTGCACTGGGCTGGGGCTTCACAGACAGGACTCCTCCCCAGACCACGGGACAGGCTAGTGGCCACTAGGCCTCTATAATGTGGGAAGGGCTTGAGTATTGGTGGGGAGAGAGGGCCACGCAATGAACGCGGCTCATCTTCAAACGCTAATGGCAGGACCAACTCGAGACCTTTCCATGTGCAGTCCTGCCTTAAAGGAAGAGCCGCCAGGTTGGCTTTGAATTCAGAGCCTCCCTATCTCTAGAAAGGGCGTGAGAGGACCGAGTTATACAGACGCCATGACACCTGTAAAGACCTGAGGGTCATTTAGCTTGGTGCGGAGCAAGGTCAGTGACGTTCGTCTTTCACTGATTTGGGATGCCAGCACCGAGTAGGCACAGGCGCTGGCTTGGGGCCACGTGACCCCGGGAGGAGGCAACCTTACCTGGATGCCATTCAGGGAGGCCACGCCCATGTAGAGGAAGACGCCGTAGAGCACCGGCATGGGGATGTACTGAAACCAGAGCAGAGGTTGGTGCTGAGGCCGGGGCGGCACCGAGGCCGCCCTGGGCCAGACCAAGGTGCGTCTCAATCCCACAGGCAGCTGGAGTTTGGTGGAACTGAGAGTCCAAGAGCAGGTTTGGAGACAGAGCGTGCGTGTGTATGAATGTGTGCATGTGCGTGAACGTGTGTGGGCATGCACGTGTGAACATATGTGTGCATGCATGTGTGAACGTGTGTGGGCATGCATGTGCGTGAACGTGTGTGTGCATGCACGTGTGAACGTGTGCGTGCATGCATGTGTGAACATGTGTGTGCATGCACGTGTGAACGTGTGTGTGCATGCATGTGTGAACATATGTGTGCATGCATGTGTGAACGTACGTGTGCATGCATGTGTGAACACGTGTGTGTATGCATGTGTGAACATGTGAGTGTGTGTACGCCTATGTGTGCATGCTCCTGTCTGCATTCGAGTGTGTGTGCATGCATTTGTGTGCATTGTGTGCGCATGGGCATGCGTGCATATGTGTGCGTGTGCATGCATGCGAGTGCATGTGTGTGTGCGTGTGTAATAAGGGTAGGTCAACGCCGCTCCATCTCCAGCTGGGGCAGCCCACCAAGCATGTGTCTCCTCTCAGGTCTGGTTCTTCTCCCAGCACCGTGGAACTTGGTGTAGGCTAAGACGCTCCATCCAGAGCCGCACAGCCTGCAGCCTGCTCGTTCCCGCCAGATCCTTCCCCTGCCCCCTCGGCAGAGGCCACCAAAGCCACTTGGCTGCAGGAAGTGGGGTCCTGACGAACGGAGGCACATCAGCAAGGAATACCAAGCACAACCAGGGCAAGGAGACGCAAACCAGAGAACCCTAACGTCAGCACGTGGATTGTCGGCACCCCGCGAAGGTTCTGCGGGTGCCCCGCTTCCCGCAAGGGCTGCCTGCTGCTGGCTCATCTTCAACAATGGAAGCCTTTCCTCTGCACAGCGATGGTCCCGAGTCTGTAAAAGCCTCCGGACGTCTCTCCTCCACCCCCCCAGGCTCCTTCCCTCCCTCCATCCTCTCCTGTGCCCCCCACTGAGCCAAGGCTGGCCCCGCCTCGCTCCTGGTGGTCCCGGTAGAGGACTCAGATAGGCACAAAGTATGACAGCGACACGTCTTTTGAGACGGTCGCTACAGGCCACCAAGCCAGCAGCTTTACTTTCAAGAGAAGCACCCCCGAGCGTGTGGGTGCAGCAGGGCCCCTCCAGGCTCAGACTTCCACTTCCTGTGCAGGGCTGTCTCCTGCCAGGCCTGGAGGCGCTTGGCACAGGGGCACCGCTCAGCGCGGGCTGCACAGAGCCCCACAGTGAGTGGGAGAGCCTGTCTTTATGAAGAGGCGACACCCTGATACGATCACATCTGAAATCTTGGCTCTGTGACCACTGAACCTCTAGGTAGGTGTGCTCTGCTGCGAACTTTATCAGACAGGGCTGAGGAGATGGCTCAGGGGTTAAAGCCTTTGCCTCGTAAGCCAAAGGACTTGAGTTCGGATCCCCAGATCCCACGTTACAGTTCTGCCAGGCAGAAATTGGCAGTGGCCTGGAAGGTGGAGTTTAGGAAACCCCAGAGCAAAGCAGTAAAAAAATAGAGCAACCCAGGATGATTCTTGGGCCTCCACAGGCACATACACTCAAGTGCCCTCTGACATACACACACACGTACACACACTAAATAAATAAATAAATAAATAATAAATAGAGAATTAAAATATATAAAAAAAGAAATTTATCCAACAGATCGACTGTGGAGCAAATAAAGTGTATTCTAGGTTTGTTTGTTTTTTTCTCACACTTGCTCGAAAGAAATATGTGTGAGGAGATTTTCAAATCCCTTTGCTATCAGCTGCACAGTGTCGAAGCATTTGGGGCTTCTCGGGGTCCTGACAACTTCCTTGATGGAGAACCAAGGGGCATTTCCCATACCTGACACCTTATTCTGTGTGTGTGTGTGTGCGTGTGTGTGTGTGAGAAAGAGAGAGACAGAGAAGACAGAAACAGACACAAAGACACAGAGACGCAGAGGAAGGAAAGGGCCTCTCACTCTCTCACAAGCCTAGAGCTCGCCCAGCAGATTAGCGCGACTCGTCAGTGGGCCCAGGAATCCACCTGTCTCCGCCTCCCCAGCACTGGGACTATAAGGAGGTTGCACCAGGCCTGGCTTTTTAACTTACATGACCGGTATTGAACCGGTTCTCTCGCTTGTACACAAGCGCTTTGCTGATTATCTCCCCACTCACATAGCCTGTTCTCTAAGGTGCATTAAGTTAACACAGAAATACAGTTCACAGCTTGGAAAAGTAACAACATGGACCAAGAACTGCCACAGAAAAGGGATTTCTATTCCTGATCAAATTGCAGAACTATTGCATGCCAAATAAGAATGAACGAGGTGACTGTCCACCTGTCCTAGTTAGGCACAGGTGTCAACTTGGCGGTTGAGGGTTCGAGCCCTGGGCACCTTTGTAGAGAATTAGTAGTTGAGTTAAGCCCAGAGCAAACCTGAAGGCGGTTGTCTAATTGACAGGAAACACCCAGCCCGTGGTGAGCGTGGCTAATCCTTAGGGAGGTGAATAAGATAAAGGGAACTGTTGACAAAGCGGCATGTTCCGCACACTTGGCCAGACGTGCTAGTCTGGCCGTCAGCGTCGGCAGTTCTGTGCATATGGTGCGGTCACGTCCCTTGGTCCTCGGTGTGGGTGCGGCCTCTCCTGCCCAGCCGGACAAGGAACTATCACCCGACGACCGCAAAGCCAGAGTAAACCTTGGTCCCTCCAGCCATCTGGTGGTGAAATTAGCAGCAATGACGCAGAGTAACTGCCGCATGTCATTTGAAAGAGAAGCCACCAAAGACTTTGTGCCGCACCGTGCTGGGGTGGAGCCAGTCCCTCGCCCACGCCAGGAAAGGTCTCTGCCACTGAGCTGTGTGTAAACCCAAGAAGAGTTTTCAACAAACGTAATGCCTGTGCCCCTGAGTGCCAGCCTCTCCGTGTGCGTGTGTGCGCGCACGCATGTGCGTGTGTGTCTGTGTATGTGTGTCCGTGTGTTTCAGAGGGTGCTATATGTGCCTGTGGAGACCCAAGGGTGCCACTGGGAATCACCCTGGATTGCGCTCCCTTCTCTTTTCTTCGCTCTGGAGTTTCCCAGGTTCCGCCTTCTAGAACGGGAACTATGACTGCTGCTATTTCTGCCTGGCATTTTTACGTAGATTCCAGGATCCAAGCTCAGGTCCTCCTACTTTTGGGGCAGAGACTTAACCCCTGAGCCACCTCTCGAGTCCTCTGACCTCTTCTTATACAGTGAGAACATTGCTTAAAGTCCTCGGCAGAGCATTCCTGCTCAGGAGTGCCCACGCCGCTCCTCAATCCAGAAACCTTTTTCGAAAATAATGAATGAATCAACAGACGTGGTTTCCGAGTCTTTGCTTTCACAAAGGTATTGGAAAGGAAAAAAATTGCTGCAAAAGGCTGGGGTGGCCTTACGGAAGGAGTCTATGGGCATTGGTGGGGAGCAAGGGCACTGATAAGCACTGGGGTGCCGTAGAAAGCAGTCAGAGAACTGGTGGGAACAGTCCATTCCCAGCGAAACATGACGCTTTTGGGGACACCTGCCTTGCACGCACCTTTGCACACACCCCGGCTGCTGTTAGTTCCTCTGGCTGGTGGGACAGGAGCAAAAGGAGCTTTAGATTTGGTGGGAAAGCTGCTCGCCCACCCAGGGCTCCCAGACAGAGCCGCTGGCTCCCAGTCTTGGAAAGGTCTGGGGGCCTCCCTGTGCTGATTTGAATCTCAGCAACCAGGCAAACAGGAAGGCCTGCAGCAAGGCCCAAGCCACGTGACGTGGGTACACCAAGTGCTGGGAGAACTCTAGGGCAGAGCGCCCCAGGAAGGAGGGGTGGACCCTGGGCGTCATGCCACAGTGAGGGCATAATGTGGAGACCCCGGCCTGTTAGGATCCTGTGGGCGCAGTGGCCCGTGGTCGCTGGGCTGTGAGGAGACCCTGCCCACTCACCCTTTCTCAGGTGACGGGGACCCCTGGGCAGGTGGGGGGGGGGATCAGCGCCTCACCTTCAGGACAGGAGCCAGGAAGACGGAGATGCCCGTCAGGATGAAGACCAAGATGCCCGTTACTCTCTGCTCCCTGGTGGGGACAGCGCCGTCAGGGGAAACGTGAGACGCCGGCGCCCGTCCCAGCCCCCTGCTCCTCTGTACCCCATGCTCGGCTGTGCCTTGCAGCCTGAGGTCTGGGGGGGGGGCTGGGGAAGAGGGAGCCCCTGATCCAGTCCAGGGCATTTTGTGGGGGTGCTGGGAGGTTAGTCAGTGTAGGGTCTAACAGTGGGGTGCTTGAGCCAGGAGGTTGGATCTTGGCTATTTGGGCAAAGCAATGAATACCCTGCGCCTAGAAGAAAGAAGCCGTGCTGCAGACCAGCCCTGTCACCTGGGCCGTGCCGCAGACCAGCCCTGTCACCTGGGCCATGACGTTCACTAGTGCTCTGTCACCCTGGATGGTGACAATAAGCTCCTTCTCGCCGGTCGGTCAGGACCGGGAAGGGTTCTGGCTGCCAGCTGAGGTGGCAGTACTGGGAGGGTGGGCGCTGGGTGGGGTGCCCGGGCCCAGGCAAGTTACAGTTAGAGCCCTGGGCAGTTGCTTCGGCCCGGGGATGAAGGGGACTGGGCGCCGCCTGGCCAGTCCAAGACTATTCTCAGGACAGTCGGACGGCCCAGGTGACCCAAGGCTGCAGGGGAAAAGTTCCCAGGACGGCCACTGAAGAACACACTGGGGTCTGCGTGAAGCTGAGGGACCCCAAGGGGCAGAAGGCAGCGTCCCCGTCCGCATGGCAGCTGCTAGGCAGGATCTGGGGGGTCTTGGGAAGAGTCAGCGAGGGCGGGAAGAGTGCCACGGGGGGGGGGAGGCACAGAGGCCTCTGGATGCGTGCGCACACATGCTCATCTCTCTCCTCCTGTCCCTGTGGCCCCTAGTCCCCCCGGAAAACAGCCACCTCCCCCCCTCCACCAAGCTGGACAGAACTGTTTAGGTGAGCCCCACCCTGCCTACCTGACCCCCAGAAACTGGGGCTGCTCCCCCGGGGCGCTGGTCTCCGTCTCCATCTTGAGGCTGTCGATGTGGGCGATGGAGATGACGGTGGCGGCCACGTACCAGGGGAGCCCCATCAAGGAGCACAGGGCCATGAGGACGCCCACCCAAAACAGGTCCAGGTGGTAGCCGGCGGCCTTCTGCAGGGCGACGGGACAGGAGAAGTTTCTGGAAGCTTGTTTCTCCCCAAGCAGCCTTTTTCTTTTTCTTTTCTTTTCTTTTTTTTTTTTTTTTTTTTTTTTGGAAATGGCCCAAGGGCCCTAGCTGCTCTCTGTGAGGACTTGAGGGCGTGGGTCTGTCTGTCCCTCAGTGGCTTTGGTCGCCACCTCATCTAAAGAGTGGGTCAGGGGAGGGACAGGTGTGAAGCGGGGCTGTCCAGATTTGGAAAGGTCCCTGGGGAGAGGAGCCCCCAGCCACTGGCTTGTAGCATCTCTGCAGTTCCTGGGTGAGGGGTCCCCGCCTAGAGGAGTCCAGGATGGGGCGGGGGGGAGGGGTCAGCCCAAGTGTTCTCAGACCCCAAGGCAGGGGACTGAGGAAGTGATTCTGCCTCCTTATTTCAGGCCCGTTGGCACCACCACGCAGTGGGCTCCAGGTTCACTGCCAGAGAAACAGAGCCGAGGGGCACTGGGAAGAACAGGGGGGGGGGACGAAGCCTTGGACCCCAGCCTGGGCTTGGTCCTGGCTCTCAGACCAGGTCACCCGGGCCTGCTGAGGGCGACCCTCCCTCCTACCCCCGCTGTCTGAGGTTGGAAGGACGCTTCCTCCCACTCCTCCCTCCGACCCTGCTCCTGGCACAGCCTTACCCGAAGCTTGTTCTCCTTGCGGTTGACGATGACCGCCGTGATCTGCTGGTCCATGAAGATCAGGATCGTCACCAGCAGCGCGGGCAGGATGCTCGCAGGATACACCCACCACGGGTTCTTCCCGAAGGGGGACACGAACCAGCCTCGGTCAGGCCGCGTGGGCTGCGTGGAGCAAGCAGAGAGGCCCTTTCCTCTCTCCCTTGTCTCAGGGACTCGCCCCCCCATCTCTCCATGCCCGCCTGAGGGCACTTTTCAAGTATTACGCATTGGGCACCTGCACCTTCGGGTAGTCCACAGAGTGGAAAAGCACAAGCGGAGGGAGGGCTACGGAACTGAGAAGGGAACTGAGAAGCAAGCAGAAAGGAGGCCGAGCCAGCTCTCTGGGGACAATGAGCCCGATCGCTGAAACAGCCTGGGTTTCAACCTGCATGTCCCAAGTAAGGGGCCATCTGTGCAGACGTGAACATGGAAGACAAGGCCGACAAGAGTTGTATTTAATCTGCTCAGGAAAACCCTGAAATTATATCTTGTGTGTGTGTGTGTGTGTGTGTGTGTGTGTGTGTGTGTGCGTGTGCGCGCATGTATGTGCAGGTATGCATGGTGTGTATGCATGCTGGATGCAGGTTAGAGATCAATTTCTCAGGCTCTGTCCACCTTATATTTGGAGACAGGGTTTCTCGTGGATCTGGTTTCCCGTGGATCTGGAAATAGCCAAGCGGCTCGGCCAGCTGGCCAGAAAGCCAGGTGATCTGCCTGTCTCTGCCTCCCCAGCAGATTATCAGCGTGCACCATGTCTGACTCTCTTGTACGTGGGGAACTCAGACACTGAAACATCTCCCCCCCTCCCTACCAACGTAATACTATGCTAAGAGCCGAGCCCTCAGAGGCAAGGCGGTAAGTTCTATAAATGGGACTTCCTGTCCTTGCACATCACCCACCCTGGACTAGAGGGTCATTTCTGAGTCAGCGGTTCTCAGCCCTGCGTCTACCCAGAACCACCTGGAGGGCGGTTAAAAGGCAGACACAGGGCCTCTCAGATCCCTGAAGTCTGGGGAGAGACTGAGCAGCTTCACCTCTGAGTTCCCTAGTACCGCTCTGATGGCAGCGCAGAGCCAACCCTTCTGCAACGACTCTTCCTTCTGGGGAACCATTCTAACAGATCCAGTGGAGGCGTCGGCTGGACTGGAGGGCAGACTGCCCCCCCCCTCTGAAGCCACAGAGCAGGACGCCACCTTGAGAGCATCCGTCCTCCCCTCAAAGGACGGCGCCTGGAAGCGTCCAGAAAGGCCTGGCGCTCAGGAAGAGCCAACAGGGTCTCCTGGCCCGGGGAAGCCAGCTGGAAGAGGGGTGCCGTGTGTCGGGGGTCAGCTGGGGGCAGGCAGTGGGATTGCCTAGGGTGTGGGGGGGGCAAGAGGCAAACCTTGATGACACTGGGCACGTGCAGCTTGGGGGTTTGCAGGCCGAAACAGGCATCGATTCCGCAGAACAACAGGATGGAGAAAATGATGGAGAAGTCGGCCACGAGGGCGCGGACCTGCAGGGAGGAGGAGGGGTGAGCCGGGCGCCCGGTCCTCGGTGACAGCGACAGAATGCCTAAGTACTGGTTCAGAGTCAGCAGGCTGGACCCAGATCCTGATTCAAAACCCTGGGGAGCCCCACCGTCTCCCCGAGCCTCGGACGCATCTTCCACCCGATGGAGAGAATGATGGGGCTCTCCCAAGAGACACGGGGACTGCTGGCGGCCAAGAGGGCTTAGGATGTGGTGGCCAAGAGGGAGCGACAGACAGTCCACAGCGCGGTGACGACCTCTGCAAGGATGTGTGGCGCTGCAGCGTCCAAGTCATCCAGCAGGTGTAGTGGGTTGAACCCAGAAAGAAACCCTGGCTCCCCCAAACCGAGACAGACTGTGGTACTCTACCTGGACTGGAAGGGAGGCCCCCCAACTCCCCAGAGGACCCTAGGCCACTTTAAACCTTCCGTCGGCAAGATTCACTGTTTTCAGGAGCCCATCCTAGAGCAGGCCTGACTCAAGCTCTCCGCCCCTTATGAACTAGTAGTGTCCTCCGCAAGGTTCAGGTCTACACTGGACACAGGGTGCCCCCATGTCTACCCGCCACACTTTTTTAAAATATGTATTTTCCGGGCTGAGGAGATGGCTCAAGGGTTAATGCCTTTGCCTCGCAAGCCAAAGGACCTGAGTTCGCACCCCCTAACTCCTACGTAAACACTCTAGGAGGCCCCCTAACTCCTACGTAAACACTCTAGGAGGCCTGCAATTCTGACCCTGCAATACAGAGCCTGGGAAACCCCAGGGCAAAGCAATCAGGAGGTAGAACAATTTTTTTAAGGTGTGAAGTCACCCTCGGGTGTCCACGGGCACACACACTCATGTACGCACACAAAGCACACACGTATGAGAAAAAAGGGAAGAGCTTCCATCTTCTTAGAGAAAGTGACAGGGGTTGGGAGAGCTGGATTGGGTGCGGCCACATTCTGTGTTAAGAAGACACACTTGCACTTGCACTCCACCCTGCAGGAAGGAATCAAGCCACGTCCACATGACTGGCAGCTAGGTTGACATGCACACATCGTCACTGGTTGGTCTGTCCTGAGCTAACCCTCCTGAAAAAAAATACAAGGTTGACACCAGCAGAAACTAAGCAGACAGCGTTTCAAGAAGCACCTAAGCCCAGACAGCCGCAGAACAAGGGAAGCGTGTTGTGAGGTCATTACGAGAGAGGCTCGGACCACGAGTCTCAAAAATGTGACTGACCACCTGACCAGAGAGGTCAGTTGAGCCCAGAAGGACAGACCACGCTTGTCTCAACAAACCTTCTCCCTGCATAGCCTGCCGGCTGGAGATGAGATGAAAGATGGATTTTTTTTTTTTTTAGGGTGTGAATCTGTTGTCTTTTCAGATTACCAACTCTTGTGTAAAGCTTCAATATGTCTCTGCCCGTTGGCTTCTTCAAATGCCAGGGAGCGGGAGCGGGCGTATCCTGGTTACAGCCTGAAGGTACAGGCAGGTGACGACACACTGATTTTGTTACGCGTTCCTATTCCCCTTCCAGACTGTTATTAAAAATAACATGCACACTGGGGCTGGAGAGGTGGCTCAGGGGTTAAGCCTCTGCCTTGCAGGCGGAAAGTCCTGAGTTCGGATCCTAGACCCCATGTATAGACACCGGGCAGAAGCAGGGGCGGCCTGCGTTTCTGGTCCTAGTAGGGCAGAGCCTGTGAATCCCGGGGCAGAGTAAACAAGGAGGAGGTGGAGGCGGTCCATGGTGGTTCCCGAATTCGCCCGTGGTTCTACACACACACACATACATACATACACACACACACACACACACACACACACACACAATTGAATAAATAATAAAAAAATTTTTAAAAATAACATGCACGGGGGCTGGAGAGGTGGCTCAGGGGTTAAGCCTCTGCCTTGCAAGTGGAAGGTCCTGAGTTCGGATCCTAGACCCCATATAGACGCCAGGTGGAAGCGGGGGCGGCCTGCGTTTCCGGTCCTGGTAGGGCGGAGCCTGTGAATCCCGGGGCAGAGTAAACAAGGAGGAGGTGGAGGCATCCATGGTGGTTCCCGAATTCGCCCGTGGTTCTACACACACATACACGCATACACACACACACACACACATACATACACGTACACACATACATGCGCACAATTGAATAAATAATAAAAAAAAGTTAAAAAAAAAAATAACATGCACGGGCCAGTGAGAGAGCTCGGTGGGCAAGGCAGCTGCTTGAAAACCCGGTAGCCTGAATTTGATCCCCAGAAACCCCCACATGGTAGAAGGAAAGACTGACTTCCAAAAGCTGTTCGCTGATCTCTACCTGTGCGCCACGCCGTGCCCGCTCACATCTCCCCCATAAATGAATAAAATATTTTTAAAAATGTGTAGTGACTGGCATTGACCGTCCACCCGATGGCTGGGAGCCTCTGGACATGGGGAGGGGATTGTCTTGACTGTGTAACTGACGTGGGGAGACCCAGCCCTTTGTGGGCGGGGCCGCTCATTCACTTGTTCTGGGACTGCGCAGAGATGGAGCGGTGGAGACGGAGGCCAGGCAATGCTGTCCTCTGAGCTCAGGGCCTTTGTCACGGCGACAAAGCAAGCAACTGAAACAAGCTGTGCCGGTGACGAGACGCGACGCCAGGGAGACAGCGAGCAGCATGCCCTCCACGTCGCGTTTCCGCACTGCGGTGCTGCCCTCCAGACAGGTCTGCTTGACTTTGGTTCTGCGGGTCGCTTCCTTGTCCGTCAACCCGCTTACAGCTTGATGGGTCTCCCAACTGGAGGCATCACCGATGGACAGGGTGTGGCTTCACTTCACTGTCCTTCCCGTCTCTGCTCATTCTAGATCTTTGACATTTCTCCTCTGTGGGTTTGCTTAGTACTCTGTGCAATATACTTAACCCCATTTCCACAACCTCTGCTGACGCCTCTTATCCTGCATCTAATTAGATGGGATCGCATCACCCACCCCACGGATGCCCTTCTGGCCATTCCTGACCCTGTTCCCTGTTTTATGGAAAACAACTAGTATGAATTCAGAGTCGTCTATTTCCACAAAGTCTATATATATAAATTAGAGCCCTCGACAAAATAGTATGTTGCTTTGCATATTTTAAAATTTTATGTATTGATTCAGATATTCTGCAACAAGTTTTATTTCTGTGGCAGTATTTCAGATGGTTTTTCCTAGTAAATAGATGTAGTTCTAGTCCATGTATGTTCATGTAGCTTTTTAAAAAATTGCATTTTTTTCTGTTTCTCTCTGTGTCTCTCTGTCTCTCTTTCTGTAAGAAGAAAACTGATTCCACAAACTTGTCCTCTACCTCACCAGTCCTAGGACAGTGCGCACGCATGTGTGGGGACCTGAAGGTGACATTAGGTGTCCTTGGTTCCCTCCTACTTTCTTTACTGAGGAGAGGTCTCCCAGTTGACCCTCAGCAGTCTGCTAGGCGAGCTACAAGTTTGTCCTGTCTCTGTCCCCTGAGTTCAGGGGTCCAGACAGCCACCACCCGTCCAGCTTTTACTCGGGTTTGGGGGATCCAAATCCACTCCTCACACAAGTGCTCTATCCACCTCCCCAGCCCAGCAGTGCTGTTTCAATAAATGAGTCCCACCACAAAGAAAAATAAAACAGCAATCAACTACTTAGGATTAAATACAGTGAAAAGTATTTTGGACCACAAGACCAACACAGAGAGAAGGAAGATAAATATAAACTAGATTAGTCATATTTACAGAGGACTCAAATTTACATATAGAGTCAAGCTAATCCTATCAATGTGCTAAAAGGTTTCTAAACTATTTTATTTTTAAGTTTACTTGAGAGAGAGGAGAGAGAGAGAGCGCTTGCATGTGCATGCTGAGGTTGGAGGTGAGGGGACAGCTTTTGGAAGTCAGTTTTCTCCCTGCACCATGTGGGTTTCTGGGGATGGAACTCCAGTCGCCGGTTTTGCCAGCAAGTTCTTTACCTGGTAAGCCATCTCCCCAGCCCCCACTAAACAGGTTTTTAATTTTGGTGAAATTTAAGATGAGTCTGAAGTTCTCGTAGAAATGCACGATAACATGACTAGAAGATGGCGCAAAGGGTAACGACGCCTGCGCACAAACCTAGGGACCTGAGTCCACCAGACCTCACAGGGTGGGAGGAGAAAGCCTGCCTCTAGAAGGGTCTTCTGACCCCCCTCAAACAAACAAACAAACAAACAGATAAGATATTATTACTAAAAGAGGCAACAAGGGATTTCGTCTCAAAGATGGAAATGCCTAGTATAAACTACAGAATTGACTTTTGCATAAACCAATGAACCAGAACAAGAACAAGGAGACAGCAAGAGCCACTGTCACCCAGGAACACTTGTGACACGGCGAGGAGTGACCCGGAGAACGGCCCGGACGCAGCATTATTGAGGAAGCACTGAACAATCACCTGCTTGTACAGACACAAAGGAGTGCTGTCTCATATCACAACGCTCAAATCCATTCCACTGACCTGTAGATCTAACACGAAAGGGGAACAACGAAGGATCTGGAAGATGACACAGAAGATATGTGTCTGTCCAGCATTTTCCTCAAGGAAAAGACCACTGGATTTGGTTGCAGTGACACTAAGGATTTCTGTTGACCGCCCAACCCATTAAGGGGTTAAGACTCTGTCTCACAAGCAGAAGGACCTGAGTTCAGATCCCAGGTCCTATGTAAAAATGCCAGGTGGAAACGCAGGCGGCCTGCACTGCTGACCCTGGTGGGTGGAGCCTGGGAAATCCCAGAGTTCTGGGATGATTCCCAAAGTCACCCTTGAGCCTCCACAGAGACACACAGTGCCCTCTGATACACACACACACACACACACACATGATAATAATAACAATAAAAATGTCATGCAGAATAGAAAAAAGATACTAGTAGCACATGGATCCTGAAGGGAGAGATATGTGGTGGGCTTACTTCTCTTTTATCACTGAGACAACACTCACACACCAGCAACTTAGGGGAGAAAAGGGAACTTATCTGGCTTATGGTTTCGGAAGGGATATTGTCCACCGTGGTGGGAATTGCTATTGTGTGACTTGCTCCTCCAGACAACAGCCACCATTTTGCTAAAATTATTAAATGATGAGTGTTGACCCCTGATGGTCCCTCACAGACAGGGGGCTGGGAAGGGCTAGAATGCACATGCAGAGCCTACACGTGCATATGCACGTCTGTGCATGCCCGGCCCACGTGCCCCGCCCACGCGCCCCGCCCACGCGCCCCGCCCACGTGCCCCGCCCACGTGCCCCGCCCACTTGCCCTCACAGGTGAGGACGCGAGGGGTCCTAGAGCATATTAACTGAGGAAAATCAGTTCAGAGAGCTTCATGGAGGGAGGACAGGGAAGCCGTGAGCCGGGTTGGAGCCGGGCTGCGGTGAGCTGCTCCCATCTGTAACTCTCTCCCATGCTCCCGTTAGCAAGACTGGTGAAGCTCCCATCTGGGGTGGAAGATGGTCCCCAGTCATTCCCACAACAATCCACAGCAGGAGGCGTGGCTGGAGGCAGAAGCAGGAGGCTGGCTCGGGTCACCACGGAGCAAGCGGAGAGGAAGCAGGGCGGGGCCACCAAACCTCACGCC
>JALPQD010000732.1:620515-629806 GCA_023101885.1 Typhlomys cinereus
GAGGCGTTGGTGTGTGGAGTCAGTCCAGCGTTGAAGGCGGTTGTATTCACTGTGGGCGAGCACAGAAGGGGGGGGTCAGCGGCCTCTGCGTGGGGAGCCTGCAGACCCCAGGGGCCCCACCATCCCCTGGCTTCACTGCCCTGAGGGAGGTAGGGAGGGAGCTTCTGGTTCTGAGGACCAACATCCACCTCCGGGAACTCAGGTAAGAACCCGGTGCCCGAGACAAGCTGGGGGCTGAAGTGTCCTGTCTGTCCTCATGGATCCTCTTCTGCGCCCCGAGTCTTAACGGCTTTCAAAGAGCCGATTCCATGCGCGCCAAAGCCTTGGGCGCCATCATTTGCTGAGTTCCCAAATCTCTACGAAGTGCCCCCATTTTACAGACGAGGTAACTAGGGGTTCACCTGCCCGCTGCCCAAAGACACAGCTCACACTTGAAGCCAGGGCCCCACGCCGGGCAGCCTCCCCATCCAGCTGCTCTTCGCCCACCTCTCCCCTCTCCCCCCTTCTGCCGTCCAAAGATCAGCTGGCATTTGCTTTGGTATTCTCCACTCCAGTGCGCCCCCTCCACGCAAGCCGCTCACCCTGAGCCCCTCACTAAACTCCCCCTTCCCGCACCCCCTGTGCCCCAACCGTCAGCGCAGCCTGTGTCTGCCTTTGGTCAGACACCCAGAGGACAGAACTACGCCTCAAGCAGCACTCGCGTGGGCCTCCAGCAAGCTGGCCTTGGGGCCGCATCTGACCACAGGAACTGGGCACTGCTGGGCCGGCTGAACGGCTAAGGAACTGGGTCCTGCCCCAAAGCGCTACGTTCCCAGGAGTCCTGGCAAGCCAGAGATTTATTAGACTGTCCGAACAAAGCTCCGGGGACTTCGGCTGCCTTGGCTCACAAAAGGAGCAAAAGCCTGACTTTGGGTCACCCCCCACCCACCGCGCAAGAACTCCCCGCTAATGCCGGAGCCTGGGGGATTCTGTTTCCCAACACCCCATGTCCACAGGACAGACTTCTCCATGTCTCGAGCTTAATGGTTCTTTTAGCTCAAATACTTCCGGGGATTCACCTGAAACCCCAAGGAAGATGGAAGTCATTTAACATCGAAATCCAAAACCAAGGATTCAAAGGTTATGCAAATCTAGTTTCACAACGGGGTACTCACTTAAGGTCGGAAGCAGCCAGATCAGTGTTTGCAGCATCCGTAAACAGAATACAAATCAGTTACCATGGACGGGAAGCAAAGTATAAACAGCCAGGGTCCCCCAACAAGCTCGTGTGAGGAAAGACAAGCAATGATGTGTGTCCTAGTTAAGCACAGGTGTCAACTTGACTGTCGAGGGTTTGAGCTCTGGGCACAGTTGCAGAGAGTTGATGGTTGAGTTAAGCCCAGAGCAAACCTGCAGGAGATTGTCTAGCTGATGGGGAAGGCCCAGCCCATGGTGGGTGGGATTAGGGGAAGCGCTCAGAGTAAGTACAGACTCGAGGCCCAGGGCAGACGTGTTCTCAGGCAGAATGAAAAGGGGTTCTAGGAGGACCCCCTTAGAGCTCTGGGCATACCTGGATCAGAACAAAGGGCACCCCACCTGTCACTGATTTCAATGAGGGGGGGGGAGAAGAGAATGGATCAAGTCTAGACTTCTTTACAAAGTCAGTGTAGTGTGTGTGTGTGTGTGTGTGTGTGTGTACATGTGTGTATATTGTATGTGTGTATATGTGTGTATGCGTGTATGTATGTGTGTACATGCATGTGTGTATCCATCCCACACTAAGTGGGGCATCTTTATCATTCACACAGGCCGAAGCAAGACCCTTGTACTTATGCAGTAACACTTCAGACTGACATAACCAATGTTCGTCCCCATAGAGTAAAGGACTAAACAATCCAGTGTCCACCATTTCTTTACCCCACTCTAGGCAGGTAAAAATCCTTGCAATCCCACGCCAATGCTGGCCAGTCCAGTGCCAACGCTGGCCAGTCCCTCGCCAATGCTGGCCAGTCCAGTGCCAACGCTGGCCAGTCCCTCGCCAATGCTGGCCAGTCCCGTGCCAACGCTGGCGTTCCTTTCTACAGGCAGGGAAGCCAAGGTTCGGCGTGACCTTCAGTGGCTCCTGGACCTCAGTTGGCTGACAGCCTGGCAGAGCGTGGAGCTTTGTGGGGTCTCCCTCCCTGCTTGAGTCCCCCCAGGACCCTCTGGGGTTGCTCACTGGCAGCTCTTCGGGACAAGCCGTGACTCTGAAGGAGGCCAGAAACTCCAAGTCCACAGAAACCTGCACTTTCCAGAAGTGAAGCAACAGGCGCGCGACCGGCCGGCGCCGAGTCGTATCATGGGGTTGTCAGCTATTCATTTCAGCACCCCCGGTCGCTGCGGGGTCCTTTGGTCCACGCCATTAGCACCCAACGCTCAGGCCAAGCAGCCGGCCAGGAGGGCTGGTTACCAGCCAGACGGGGTCTCCTCGCGTCCTGTGCCTCCCTGAGCACAGAGCCCCTCAGGACACCACAGTTCCCCATGCCTAGCCCAGTGGACCTAGCTTCTTCCAACAGCACTGCCGGCAAGACCTCCACCCTGTCTGTGCCGTGACCGTCTGCTGTGCGGTGTCACCCAGAGGCTTGTGACTGGCAGTGCTGCAGAGAGCGGCGCTCGCCGAAGGGACAGGGCTTAGGTGCCAGCGGGTCTTGCCCTGGCTCGAGAGGCCCTCCCGGGATGTGGCCTCCACATTGCTCCTGAGGCTACCATGCCGTGCTCCTCCCTGGGGTGTCCTCCGGCTGGGGTGTCCTCCGGCCCCGGGTTACAACCCCGGGTCAACTGTCCCCTTGGTTTCCTTCCAACACTAGCTTAGAGACCTCGCACTAGAAATCATGAGGAGAGGACAGCAAGGAATCCGAAAACCCGAGGCCCGTGTGGACCTCACGGAGCCCGTCTCGAGAGAACCAGAAAACAGGACCCAGCACTCAGAGCGGGGAGCTGGGGGCTCTTCAAACTCTCCTGGAGGGCTGGGGGGAGGGGGAGGGGGAGGGGAGGAGGGAGGAGGAGAGGGGGAGGAGGGAGGGGAAGAGAGGGAGGAGGAGAGGGAGAGGAGGGGAAGAGAGGGAGGAGGAGAGGGGGAGGAGGGAGGGGAAGAGAGGGAGGAGTGAGGGGGAGGAGTGTGGGGAGGAGGGAAGGGGAGAAGGGAGGAAGGGAAGGGAGGGAGGAGTGAGGGTGAGGGGGAGGAGTTGGGGGGGAGAGGGGGAGGGAGGAGGAGAGGGGAGGAGGAGGGAGTGTGAGGGGGAGGAGGGAAGGGGGAAGGGGAGGAGTGAGAGGAAGAGAGGGAGGAGGGAGGGGGAGGAGGGAAGGGGAGAAGGGAGGAGGAGGAGGAGAAGGGGAGGAGGGAGGGGGAGGGGAGGGGGGGGGAGGAGGGGAGGGAGGAGGGAGGGGGAGGAGGAGAAGGGGAGGAGGGAGGGAGAGAAGGGAGGAGGAAGGAAGGGAGGAGGGAGGGGGAGGAGGGGAGGGAGGAGGGAGGGGTGAGAGGATGGGGGTGTCCCGGGCTCAGCCGGGGTGACGGGTCACCTGCGTCGGGGGCGACGCACTCGCACTTGTAGGTGGTGATGGCGTCGGGCTTGAAGTCCGTGTTGATGGGGTAGCTCTTGAAGGCGCCGACCATCTTCTTGATGGCGTCGTAGATGAAGATGAAGCTGATGAGGGTGGAGAAGCCTTCCTCGGTGAAGCGCGTGATGTACTTGATGATGAAGCTGGCGTCCGCGGCCGCCAGCACGAGGCACTGGAGCGCCGAGTGCAGGCCGATCCACAGGCGGAACTCCATGTAGTCCAGGCCGTGGGCCCTGCAGGGCGGGGACAGGGAGGTGGGGGCGTGGCCTGCTCCCCATGCGCCGCCCCCCTAGGGCTGAGCGTCCCCCCTCCAGGTGCAGGTGCCCTTCTAAGGGCTGAGGACGACTGGGGACAGGACACCTTCGGGTCGGGTGGTCTGATCTGTGTGCGTGCTGTGTGCATGTAGGTGCTGGTTCACGTGTGTGCCCCCGGGCCTAGGCGCACGCCTGCAAGACAGTGCGCAGGAGACAGTTTCCAGGTGCGGGCCGCTGTATTCCTTGCGACACCGTCTCTCTGACCTGGAATTCGCCGAGCAGACCAGCGGGCCCTCGGGTTCGGATGTGTCCCCCTCCACGGTGCTGGGATTACAAGCAACGCTGCACCGGGCGTTTGCCAGTGTTCTGGGCATGGGACCCGGGTCTCGTGCTTGCAAGGAGTGCAGGGGCCTGGCGGACTCTCCCCAGCTCCAGGTGGGGAGCGCAGGCGTGGGGCTCCCCACGGGGCACCTACTTGCTGAAGTCGAAGAGGAGCTTCTCGAAGATGAGGATGGGCCCGGTGCTGCTGAGGATGATGAGGGGCTGCCCCGAGAAGAGGCAGAACAGGGAGCCCGCCATGGCAGTGCCCAGGAAGCTCTCCATCACCCCCTGCGGCCGGGACAGAGGCTCAGCACATAGACCCCGACCCTGCCACCTCTCCCAGGGCCCCGTCTTCCCAACCCTGCCCCCATCCTTTCCCCCAACTTGCCCCCACAGCCAACATCGACTCTCTAATTCCACTTGGGTAAAGGTCGTGTTTGGGTCCCAGAGCCTGGAAGAGAGTGTGGGTACACTCGCCCTGCGTCCTCCCATCCCACAGTACAGCCGCTCATTCAAGCATCAACCATCTGCGGGTGCCTTTATCCCTCGGGCCGTCATCCAAAATCCACTCAGTAGCTGCTGGGCACCGGCGACCAATCAGCGAACACTAGAGCACAATCTAGTGGGCACCCGAGTAAGGAACCAACTTCCACCCGGCAGACTTCTATCCTTGGTGCTAAGGGTGTTTCAGGCTCAGTGATTCTCTGGGGACTGTCCTGTGTATTGGAGCTGTTTACCAGCACCCCTGCCTTATACCCCTAAACACCAACAATAACTTCCTAGTTATAAAAACCCAAACCCTCTGTGGATAAGGCCAGATGTCTCCTGAGATCAAGTGGCCCCTGATTTAGAGGCAATCCCAAGAGTGTGGCACCAGACGAGGTCCTCACTCCAGGGGAGCCCAGGGCAGAAGAGGAGGGGCAGCCTGGGGGGGGCCCTAGGCAGAGAGATAGGCAGAAGCTGAGATCTAAAACACAAACAGAGAACCGGGCAAGGTGGGGGAAGGAGAAGCCTCCTCCGGAGCGGAAAGGAAGCAGGTGCGCGGACCTCGAGATGATGAGCCGGACAGGAAGCAGGTTGTGGAGAAAGCGCGGGCAGGGCTGGGTGTGATGCTGAGGAAGAGGGTGCTGGAGACGGAGAGCCGTGTCCCGAGTACTTTGGAGTCAGGGGCGACGCCTAGTTTCTGGCAGGGACTGGCAGGACGCAGGACATACGGGTGAGGGGTGGGCTCAGGAGGAAAGATGCGGATTGCAGTGACTCCTGTGTGGGCCGGGGGGTCGTGAGAGGTCCTCGTGGGGACCCGCGCAGGAGACAGATGCAGGCAGCAAAAGGATTCTCCCAGCACATCAGAGAAAATGGGTTTTCTTCCTGCCGCTCTGCACTCTCTTGTGTTTTGCAATGCTGGGGACCGAACCTGGGGCCTCCTGCATGCTGGGCGCACGCTGCTGTACTCCGGCCCTTCACACGCGGTGACGGGCTCACACCTGACGCTAGAGGCAGCTCTTGCTCGGCCGGCTAGGAGGACTTGACCCTGTGATCCTCGCCCTAGCTGCAGGCGGCCCAGTCACGGCCTGTACCACCTGGCGCCTCGTCATCCAGCCACACCAGTGGTTCTTCCCAAAGGCCAGCGAGAGAAGCCCGGGACGGGAGACCTACAGACGCCTCTACAAAGCCCGTAACACTTTTCTCTAGGGAAGCTTGTGTTGTTGTCATGGTAACGACATTCCATCGGCCTATAAATGTCTCAATACCAAACTAAGAGATCAAAGTTAGTCTTAAGAAATGTAGGGAGAAGGCCACAGTAGCAACTCCATTACTGGTCAAGTCCATTCAAATATCAGTGGGAAAAGACCAAAGAACGAGTAGGCGATTTCCCTTAAAAATGTGGCCTATTTATGTTACCCTTAAATTTGGATTCACATTTGAATAAACATTTTTTTGGAGGATAAAAGGTTACATAAAGTACTCGATACGCTTGTAAAACTAGAAAAAAAAAAAGTTGCATAGAGCAATGGCCCAAACCTGAGTGGTGGACGGCTGGGTGGATTCTTGGTGCCAAGGTCAGAGGTTGGAGCCCCCTGTGCCACCAGGGGGCAGCAGAGCCTCACTCACCTGGTGGTTGTCGGTGGCATCTCCCAGAAGCCCACCGAAGGTGATGGCGTTGGTGATGCAGCCGAGGTAGATGAACAGGACGGCGGACACCGACTGGATGTGGAAGCCGTCGTAGAAGTCGCTCGGGAACCAGGGCAGCTTCCTCTTGACGTCCAGACGCAGCCCCCCGAAGAACCTGGGGGACAGGGGAGGACAGCTGCCTCTGGGGTCACAAGAGGAACTTGACCTGAGTGGGCGAGGGTCTTCCTACCACAACATTCAGCATTGGGGATGAAAGTTTGTGGCCAGCACCATCCATGCTGGGGGGCGGGGGGGTAGGCTGTTCTAGAGATGGGAAGAGGATGGAAATGTTCTGAGAGGAACAGCATCTGGGGGTCCACAGTGGTGGTCTTCTTCATGGACCACACCCCCACATAACACGTGAACTATTCAGAGTCATGATTTGCAGCCACAGTAGACCAGCAGCCAGGGAGGGCGTCCCTGCTGCCTTACAAAAGAGAAGCTTCTACGCAGCAACACTGAGATTTTCCAGTGTTCTATCGTGTACTGAGTTGTCTCCCCCAAAAGATAGCGAAGCTCCAACCCGCAGGGTCTGTAAGTGGGACTGTGTTAGGAAGGCTCTGCAGACAACCAGGCTGCACTGAAGCCACGGGGTGAGCTCTGGTATGACTGGCGCGTTTATGCACAGGGCGGTGCTGGAGGACAGACACACAGGCAGGAGTTCATTATACCGCACACACACCACGCACACCACGCACAGCACGCACACCATGCACAGCCACGCACAGCACACACACCACACACACCACACACAGCCATGCACAGCACACACAGCACACACACCACACACAGCCCATTCACAGCACACACACCACGCACAGCCACGCACAGCCATGCACAGCACACACACCACGCACAGCACATGCACAGCACACGCACAGCACATACACACCACACACAGCACACGTACAGCACATGCACAACACACACACCACACACACACCACACGCACAACACATGCACAGCACACACACACCATGCACAGCACACACATAACACACAGCACATGCACAGCACATGCACAGCACACACAGCACACATGCCACGCACAGCAACACACCACACACAGCACAAGCGCAGCACACACACCACACACCACACACACAGCACATGCACCACACACAGCATACACAGCACATGCACAGCACATACATACACTACCTCAGCACACACATCACACATAGCATGTACATAAACACATACAGCACACGCACAGTACACACAGTTCATACACATACTATATAGCACATATATATATGCACAGACACAGAACATACATACAGCACACACAGCACACAAAGCACATGCACAACACATACATACACTAGCACAGCACACACAGCACACGCACAGCACACATCGCATGTACATAAACATACACCACATGCACAGTACACAGAGAGTTCATACACATACCATATATAGTACATATATATACACACAGAGAACATACGCATATACAGCACACACAGCACATACATACACTAGCACAGCACACACAGCGCATGCACAGCATGTGTATATACCAACATAACACACACACCACACATAGCATGTACATAAGCACATACACCACATGCACAGCACAGAGAGTTCATACACATACCATATATAGCATATATATACAGACACAGAATTACACACATACACCACACACGCAGCACATATACATACACATATAGCATATATACACACAGAGAACATACATACATATACTACACACACCACACACAGTACATATACACACACCATACACACACAGCAAAGACAACATATTTAGCATATATACTACAGCATATACTTAGCACATGCACACACAGCACATGCACAGACACCACACATGCACACCCATGGCGTGTACAAATACTACATATAGCATATCTATACACACATAGCACCTACATACACCATGCACAGCACATACACAGTATGTACATATGCGCATACTATGTATAGCACATAGACACATCACATATACATGCACACACATATACAACACATACACACACCATGCACAGCACATACACCACACACACCACACATATACACATACACACCACATGAACACACACAGCACATGACACAGAGTGTGTGCAGGACTGCACCCACCACTAGAATCTAGACCAGAAAGCAGGTTCTGCTGACATCTCTTTTTGGGCGTGTGAGGCGTTTGGGGTGCCCATATGAAGTTGTGTGTGAGCATTCAGGGAACCTATGGAGTTGCGTGAGCATTCAGGGTGCTGATAGGAAGTTGTGTGTGTGTGAGCATTCGGGGTGCCTCGGAAGTTGTGTGTGTGAGGGGTGAGGGGTGCCCATATGAAGTTGCGTGTGTGAAGGGTTTGGGGTGTCCATATGAAGTTGCGTGTGTGAAGGGTTTGGGGTGCCCATATGAAGTTGTGTGTGTGAGGGATTCGGGGTGCCCATATGAAGTCTCACACTGAAGCCCGAGCTGACCCAGATCTCACAGCCGCCTGTCTGCTCGGCCTCCCCAGTGCTGGGGTCACAGGCACGAGCCCCCACGCCCAGCCCGTCTCCTGGGCTCTGTGGCCTCAGGACTCTGGCAAGCTCTGTGGTCAGCAGGGTGCTGTGTGGGGCGCACAGGTGGAGAGAGGATCGCTAGGGGGAGGGAGGGGAGCTGTCTGAAGGCAGCACTCTGTCCAGCTTGGGGTGGGCACCTGCCGGTCCAGATAAGCTCCTCCCCGACTTGGTGGGTGGCGGGCATCTCTGCCTCGTCCCGGCCGGCAGCCCCGCCGGGCCCGCTCGCTGCACCGCCGCCTCCAGCCGCTGCGCCGCCTCCGCCCGCAGAGCCGTTCATCTGGCCCAGCTCAGCCGGGGAGAACACCGACTTCCTGCGAGAGAAGGGTCAGGAGACCACCCGCCCACCCTCAGGGCTGCCCCCAGACACCTCTCTCCCCTCATCGAAAACGACGACGTTTCTCAAAGGACAGGCGAAAATGCGGAAGGGGGA